>JAOXNR010045512.1:0-12808 GCA_028571225.1 Parsonsia alboflavescens | reverse complement strand
CTAAAATTTATGAGAATGCTTCTTGTCTTGCACATGTTCAGGAAGATATATCAAAGGTGATAGGACTAAGGATATGTTCTTCTATACTCTTGAACTTCAAGAAAGTTGGCATTAGACAGATTCAATCTACAAATAATCTTGTGGACCTATTTACTAAATTATTGCCAACATCAAGGTTTGAAAAATTGGACTATGGAATTGGTTTGCGGCAAGTCTATAGGATGGAAGATTAATGTGTAAGATAGATGTCAATAAGGCTTGATTAAGGGGGAGTCATTGTGGAATGTGCTTGAATTTCTTTACGATCGGTTTTTATCCCACTCGATTTTTCCAACGTAAAGTTTTTATGAAGACAATTAGCTAGCATGAGTAGTTAGGCCCCAGAAGTGGCAAGAGAGACAAATTACGAGAGTTAGGAACTATATTCTTTTTTCCTTTGGTTCTATTTTTCCTACTAGGTTTTCTGCCTTAAGGTTTTTAATGAGGTATTGTTTGTATGTATGTTAAAATTGTACTCTTTTTCCTTCATTAGGTTGTTATCCTACGAATTTTTCTGTTAAGGTTTTAACGAGGCATTTTCCTTACGGATGGACATCCAAGGGAGAGTATTGTGAATTACTCTTATGGTTGATGTCCTACCTCCATTTAAACTTTCACTATTCTATGAGTCTTTATTCTTGTAATTACTTTTTTCTATCTTTTACTGTTCATTTGATTTTATAACACTTAATTTATTATTAAACTTGATTTTCTTGTGAGATTGAAATAAACTAGTATCAAATGTTTGTTTAAAGACTTTTTTTTTTTTAACCAAAATTAATTTTTGTATTTTTACAAATTTCTTTCGAATGATAATACTATTGATTGAATAACTATTTAATAAATTCAAAAATAAAATTATCATCTGATTGAAATATACTACATGCAGTCCCATTGGAGATACCCTAATGGGTGTAATGGCGAACGTACAGACTATAGGTCTTGAGTTCAAATCCCACCAATACCTTTCTGAATTAGAAGAACATCAAAGTGCATGCAAAAAAAACTTTTTTTTATTTAAAAATTAAATAAATTTGATCCACGCTACGAGAAACCTATATTTTTGTGGTAGTTAAAAATTGAGTTTTTTTGGAGGTTTTGATAGCCAGAAAACTCAATTTCCGGCAATCTGGACATTGTCAGTAAATGGAGGGTTGGTAGGTGATTTTCTGACTGTTTAATCCAACAACTGGAAATTCTGCCATAAACTTTTGGGTGGTTTTTACATAATTTTTTGGTGGTTTCTACATAATTTTTTGGCAGTTATCAATCATGAGAAAAAAGCCACTGATCTGATCTTAAACCCTTTTTTTTTTTTTTTTTGGTAGCTGTTAACTTCATTTTGTGACGGTTTTCAACCGCCAGAAAAATTGTGGTTATCTTTTTTGTATTTTCTTAAGTACATCAAATTTTTCACATATTTTATATTTTCATTAAATTGTAAATATAAAAAATATATTATTTGTATTAATGATTAAATTAATCAAGGATACAGTCAAATTAATGACAAAGTCAATGATTATTTACTTGATCTTGAGAAATAATAATATATTCATGAACTTATATACAAAATAAATTCACTTACAAAAATCTTATGAAGTGATGTGGGATTGTAACTCATTTTGTATTTTCTGACGGTTGCAACTGCAAGGAAAAAAGGATCACTAATGACAGTTTTTGAATTGCCCAAAAAGTTCGACAGAAAAGTAAAAATTTGAGGCCAACTTTAAGAACTATAAAAAATTTCAAAAAAAAAAAGCTAGAAAAGGGATCATTTTTTGGCAATTGAAATAGTATCTGCTAGAAAATCTCTCATTTTTCTGATACAAGTTCTATAGCCATAAAAAGAAAATAAAACAGTTTGAAAACATTATTTACTAATAGTGTTCGTTAAAATGCCTGGCTAGTACCCCAGGGTTTAATCTATCATTTTATGATATAATATATAAAATATATTTACAAAATATAATTTTTTATTGAATATTTTATTTTTTAAAAAATAAAATCAGATGTTTACCATTAATTTTGATCGGTTGAAATTTAACTGTGCACTTTATAGCTGATGGAGCTTGGAAGTAGCCCCTGGTCACTCCAAACCACAATGGCATCTATGATCACAACTTGAGAAGAAAAGGAGTAGGTCACCAGAGTGGGCTGTCTCCCTGGGATGAACTCCAATGCCTAAGTTAGTATTCTGAGAGAGTAATATTGCGTGATTAACTATAGAGACACTGTCTTTGTTTGCAGACTGATTATTATTTGATTATATGTTAAGAAGAAGTAAGTTACCTCTTGGATTATGGCTCTTCTATTACGTGACAGTAGGCAACAAGGATAATTGTGAGATCATATTATATCTCGCCAATTGCTCCTAGAATCGTGGAGTATCCCACAGTTTGGATGTCTTGCCATTCACATCTCTGGTCGAAAGCTATGAGCAAAGCTAACCAACCTTTAGACCAACTTCGTGACTTACTCGTAGAAGTCGAAGGTCTCGACTATCCCTTCTGGGAGGTCATGCCTAGTGATCGTAAGCTCATGGGGATGCTAGGAGTCGCGCACAGTTGGTCATGGCATGGAAGATGTATGAGACGGATAGGATTTTACTGGGTCAAAGGTCATGGTCTGATAAGACATCTCCTGAGCTAATTTAGGAGGTCAATGACCTAGGATGTCGGTGGTAGCAAGTAGTTGCCCATCTTTCCTTGTTGACATCGTGAGTCTAACTTTCAGGTATTGAAGGTTGGGGCCTTGAGTCTATTTAGATTGACCCTATCTGGGTCATGCCTTTTTAAGTTAACTCGTCTGGGTCATGCTGTTAATCCCATCGTTAGCCCTCTTTAAGTCCCACGAGCTCAAAGGTCATGGTGCCTGAATTAGTATCTTTAAGTTGAGACCTCTAGAGGGTCACTCTGTTTTTTCTATAAATACTAGTTTTTGGAGGAGACATGCCTCATCAGTTTTGGAGGTTGCCTTGATTCCGGACGTATCGACTTCTTTTCAGCAACCAAAAGTATTCCTGATCTCATATAAATTAGGAGTCTTTTGAAGATGTTAGTACTTAAATAAATCATTCTCTTGCTTGCGAATTCCTTGCTCTTAGTCCTCTCTCTCCGCAACATCCTCTGCTTTCTATCTGCAACACCCTTTGCTTTCTTTCTCGAATCTCTTTTCTGTCTTTATCAAGCAAGTGACTTAGATTCCAAAACAACTCCCTTAATAATTTTTGAAGGAACTTTCAACGAGTAAGTTTTCTTTTCCTTTTATCGCTTTTCTGGAAAATTTTCATCTCCCGTGTCAAAAGATGTCTTCTGCCTGTTCTCTGTCTAGCACCCCTTCTCTCTATTCTAGAGAGGTAGAGGGACCCCCAGTTGACCTGGAGAATGGGGTATTTTATTTTCCCCCAACTTCTGATAAAGATGCCCTAGTCAAGAGTAAGGTTTACAGGCCTTTTGACTTAGAGGTCTTTTCAACTCTCAATTATTTAGGTCCCGTTGATATTTTTGAAATCAATGAGGAGAGGGGACTACTTCACTAGTCTCCAAGGGGGTATTCTTCTACCCTACTTGCACCTCTTGTACCTGGACATCACTTATATTTATGGCTTTCCCATCACCCAGCTTGTCCCATGCCGTATTCGAGCAGTAATTGCATTCATACCAACCTGTTATCTTTGACGAGTTCTAGTTTCCTTGGAGCTCTTTAGGAGCTTCTTTAGAGTTGACATCTCCTCAATGCCAAAGCACATATATTTAGGGTACCTTCAGTTTAACCCCAGGTATAAGCTAGTAGGTCCTTTCCAATCCTCTATTGGGGATTGGAAAATCATTTCTTTTTTACTAGGTTCCCTAACAATTTGGTCCAGTCCGAGCCTTATACATGCTAGAACTTGAATCAATCTTTCTTCAATGAGCTCCCTGACTTGACAAGCCAGCGATTGAGGCACAGAGCCATCTTGATTGACCTAGCCAACTTTTACAATCTTAGGTCTTGTGTAGTTTACCAACCTGGCCCGTCACTTTCCTTCACCCTGCTAGACTAGGGAGTCCAGCAGAACGCGACCTCCCCTTTACCAGGAGAGCTATGGGGATTCCCAATTCTGTTTGGGTGCTTCTTCTGTTTTTTTCCTTCAATGAATTTGTTTCAATTCCTTTGTGTACTAATAAATTTTTCCCCATTCCCCAATCTCAGGGGAGAAAAGCTACTGTGGCTGATATGACCCGTATAGCTCTGAAGAGAAGCGCTGAGGTTGCTGCTCTATAGGCCTCGGAGAGGCCTTCAAAGATTACTATATCCTCCACATCCCCTTCTTCTCAATCTACAAAGAGGACTCAACTGAGTTCCTTTAGGGAAAGGCACCAGCGACCTATAAGCCGGAACCTGAGTTCAATGGTTGCGTGATTGCGGAGGTCGTCGATACTCTGAAGAGGCCAAGGAATGCTTCCCTGGTTAGCCACACTGATGAAGGGACCACTCGATGGGTCCCTGACCTGGCAATGGAGTCCTTAGACTCTTTGTTTCAATGGCCACACTCCCAATCATTCTTGATGGAATGTGTTCCCCCAGTTGATCGGGAGATATGCCGGCAACTAAATGATGATGAGCTGGACAAGTTCACAACCTCCCTTCACACTGTTGTAAGTTTTTTCAACTTTTCTTTATTGTTGCAGTTTTTTCTATTTTGACTTGTCTGTATTTCTAACCTCATTTTTTCTTTATTTGGAAAATCACTTCTTCCTTGGTAAGCGGCTGAGGAGACAGGCTGAAAAGGCCAAGACAGACCAGGAATTTGCCTCCCTGATCTCTCGGCTTCAAGATAAGAGGGCTTGCTTGGAGAAGGAGAATGCTGAGCTCATGGTCTCAGTTGAAAAAGCCAATACTTCCTATATACTAAATCTTTTGCAAGAATGCAAGAGGAACATTGAGAAAGCTGGGGCCATGAATACTGCTTTGGGGAAGGCTGACCAAAAGAATGAGCAGTTGCTCAAGCATAGTAATTAGCAAAGGGAATGCATTCTAGAGCTCGAAGCTCGCTTGGGGGACCATCAGGGTATTTGTGATGATGACGGCAACCTGTCCTTCCGAGGCTATGTGGAATCTATCCTTCGTCCTCAACTCTTTGGGCTTTGTGAGGAAGTGATTGACAAGCTCCGAGAGCTTAATGAGGATCTGAAGACCTACCCCAAGGTCCATGAGGGGTTATATTACCTTGATGCTGCAGCTCCTCTACCTTGGGAGAAGGAGGAATTTATCGTGACCTCTCAGGTAGAGGTCGTTGGCACTGAAGTCCTTGCTGAGGTTAGCCAAGCTAAGGAGGTTCCCTCTAAGAAAAGGAAAGAGCTAGTAGTCTAGCTTCCTAAAGCTGAGTCAACTGGGAGGGGTATTCTTGACATCCCTCTTGTGCCATTCACTCAGCCTAAAGGTACTCCTATTTTTTTCTATGGTGACTTGGTTACTCATTACCCGTTTCACCCCCTACATATAGACTTTGATGCGATACTTGACATTTTTCGAGCTATTACCCTATCCTTCGGCAAACCCCCATTAGTGGATGCTGACTGTTATCCTGCAAGACCCTCAAGCATCACCAGCCAAGAAGTAACTGCAGAAGAGAAGGTCTTGCCGATCTCACTCGAAGCTCCAAAAGATGATGATGATGATATGCCCTTTATTCACCACCAGCGGAGGACGTAGTTGAAGACTCCAAAGGTTAGCGAAGAAGAAGAAGACTGGATTTCTATAATAGAATAGGGTCTTCTACAGTCTCCCTTCTTCATATTTGCAATTATTAATACTCAACCTTTAATATTTCTATATTATATTGAATATTCTTCTTAGAGGTCTGTTGTTGACCTCTTTCTTTATATGAACTTGATTTTTCTTCAAGTATCTTATCTTTGCTTACATACTTTAAGCATAATAATCTAAACTGGCTTCAAAACTAAGATAGATAATATGAAGTAGGGTCTCAATAACCTCTGAAAAACTTATCTTTTATTCATGCCTTGTTCAAATTAAACTAAAATGGCTGTTGAGGTCATCTAGTTACTCAATAAGCTAATTTCAAATAGTTTCCGGAGTTGTATAGCAAATCTCCTTGGTCTAAGAAGTTCTTAGAAGCCTTAGGCATAGAATTTTTTAGGCTGGCAAATATTCCAAGGTCTTAGGAGTTGTCTTCCTTCAATATTAGTGAGTTTATAGCTCCCTCCTTTTTAGACTTCTTGGGTTATGTGAGGTCCTTCCCAGCTTTCTTGTAGCTTCGCCAGTTGTCCTTGTTTCCCAATGTCTGACCTTTTGAGAACCATTTCTCCAACTGTGAAATGCTTTTCTTTCACTTTTTTTGTTGAAAAAATTTGTAACTTGCCCTTTATACCTTCTATCGGCTTCCATTGCTCTGTTTCTGACTTCTTCAAGGAGGTTTCTCTCCGCCTCATTTAAGACTGAATCAAATTCGGTTAGTCTCAAGGATTTCATTCCGACCTTCACTAGCATTATTGCCTTTGCCCCAAAGCATAGACTGAATGGTGTTTCTCCTGTGGCCTACCTAGGTGTGGTTCTATATGCCCACAAAATGTTTGGAATTTCATCTAGCCAAGAAGGTTTGCGACCTGCCTTCTCGAGCTCGGTGAGTCCTTTCTTAAGACCTTCCAGGATGGTTCTGTTTGTAACTTCAGCCAGTTTGTTAGCTTAGGGGTGAGCTACAGAGGTCAATCTCTGCTCAATATTCAAGTTTTCACAAAAAGTCTTGAATGGGTCACCAATGAATTGTTGTCCATTATCTAAGGTAATAGCTTGAGGAATCCTGAATCAGCATATAGTGCTTCTCCACACAAAGGACTAGACTTTTGGAGAGGAAATTGTTACCCTTGGCTCAACTTCAACCCATATGGTGAAGTACTCCACCACAATAATTAGGAATTGGACAACCCCCATCCCTTTTGGGAAGAGTCCTAATATGTCGATACCTCAGATGTCAGAAGGTATCGAAGCATTGATGGATAGATACCTTGTTGGTGGCACGTGTGATTTGTTTCCATGCAACTAGTAGCTTGTGCATTTCCGTATGATCTTCTCAATGTCTGAAACCATTGAAGGTCAATAATATCCTGTCCTTAGTATTTTCTTGGCAATGGTTTTTGCTCCTATGTGTGATCCACATATCCTACTATATACCTCTTCAATGACATACTCTCCTCCCTTGATTAGGCATTTTAGGAATGTCCATGTACATGACCTTTTGTACACCTCGTCATCTCCTATCAGAATGTAGCGAGGTGCCCATTCCGCACTTGGCAATCTTCTTGGGGATCTTGTGGGAGGTTGCCATCTTTGAGGAATTTTTAGATTGGATATCTCCAATCTACATGATCCTCTATAACCAAGTTTTCTTCTTGGTTTATGCTGGGAGAATATAATTGTTCCACTAACGATTCTGCTTTTGCCCTGGCTATCTCTAGATAGACTTTGGATAGTGCGTTTGCCTCTACATTTTGCTCTCTATGTATTTGCTCAATAAGGAAATGCTCAAGTTTCGATGCTATCTTCTGAGCTATTTGATCATTTTCTCCTCTCTAGCTTCGTATTCCTGAGTGACCTGGCTGGTTATAACTTGTGAATCAATTTTGAAGTGCAATTTTTGCACTTCTATAGCTTTTATAGGTCTTAGACCTACTGAGAGAGCTTCATATTCAGATTCTTTATTCGAGGTTGGGAAGTTGTACTTCACAGAGTAAGGGATTCTCACTCCCTCAGGGCTGATTAGTACAATTCCCACACCTGAATTCTCCCTTTCTGTGGAGCCATCTGTGTACATGGTCCAGATATTATTTTCACAAGCACTTGTGAGCTCCAGTAGAGCTTTTGTACCTTCTTCTATGAAGTCTAAGAGAGCTTGTGCTTTGATTGTTTTCCTTGGCTCAAATTCAATTTGATATCCCGAGAGCTTGAGAGACCACTTGATTGTCCTGCTTGATAGCTCAGGCTTTGCCAAAGCTTGTTTTAGTGGTGGTAAATAGGTTAACACTCTTATTGGGTAAGCTTCAAAGCATGGCTTTTGCTTCCTTCAGGTAATAATAATGAGGTACAAAAATTTTTCGAGGTCAAAATATCTAATTTCTGGACCTTTGAGCAATCGACTTACTTAATAAATGGGAAATTTCAAACCTGACCTTTCTACTTGTAAAACCGAGCTGACTACATTGTTTGTTGAGGTTAAGGACATCAAAATTTCCATTCCTAACCTCGGAGATGATACAGGACAATTTTCAATTGTCTGCAACTCGTGAAAGATATGCTCAAAACAGAATTCTTTCAAATTGGTTCAAATAACTTGACGGGAATGAAAATTGGATGTTTATTGTGATCACTCACGAATTAAGCGCAGTAAATTTTCAATTCAAGTCAATGCAAAAATAAAAGAAGTAGAGGAAAGTTTTGTTTTCTCTATTTCAAAAATCAAGAGGAATTCTAATAACTAGTGTCCTGTCCCATTACCAAGAAAAAGCTAACTTCATAAACCCTAACTAAGCAACATAAAATTGACATAAAACTAAAAAGACGACATAAACCTGATTAAAGCAACAAAACCCTAATTAGGCTGGGCCTAAAGCCGTTTGGATTGGCGGACTACGGTAGCCCTCGCTGGGGTGGGCTAGACTGGCATGGCCTGTTGATCTGAATTGGTTTGAACTGAAGCAGCCTGCATCTGAACCGAAGCAGCATGCACATCACCGTCCTGGTTCGACTGATCTGCAACATTCTTGGGTTAGGTCGGTTCACTAATGTCCTCATCACTCTCCCCTTCCTCTGAAAAGCTTGTCCTCAAGCTTGAGTCATCACCTGTATAAGGGGTCAAATGTTTGACATTAAAAACATCATAAATAAAAACATCTTCAAGCAACTCCACTCCATAGAAGTTATCACCAAACTTCTCCAGCACTTGACATGGACCAATCTTCTTCAGCTTGAGCTTGTGGTGAACCCGTTAAGGATAAGTCTCCCTAGGCAAATAAACCCAGACGAGATCACAAACCTTAAAAGACTATGCCCGGCATTTCTAGTCTGTACTCGCTTTATACGTTGCATATGACCCCTCCAACTTGGCCCTAATCGAAGCATGAATTTCCTTCAATTTAGCAACTCTTTCATCGACCCTCTTCCCTCGGTTTCCACTGGTATAACATCAAGACTAACTCTTGGATTAAAGGAGAAAATCCAGTAGAACGGTTGACAGAAGAATTGAACTCAATCTCCACCTTTGGCAAACACAAATCCTAACAGTTGAATTCATGCACAGCAGCTCGCAGGAAGTTCCCCAGACTTTTGTTAACCACCTCTATCTATCCATCTGTTTGCGGATGATACTGGCTACTATAGCTCAGCTTAGTTCTGAATTTCTTCCACAGAGCCCACCAAAAGTGGCTCATGAATTTTGCATCCCTTTCCGAAACTATGGAAGAGGGTAATCCATAGTGCCTAACCACTTCTGCAAAATAGATATCAGATACTTTTGTAATATCAAATGTAGTTTTGCAAGGAAGAAAACTGACCATCATATTGAACCTGTCAACCATGAAAAAATAGAGTCCATTCCCTTAGTTGTTCTCAGCAAACCAACCACGAAATCCACGGACACAGCTCTCCATGGCTCCTCTAGAATATTCAATGGCATGAACAACCCCTAGTTTGTGTCTGTCCGTTTTGCCTCCTGTCAAACACGGCATCTCTTCAGAAAGGTCTTTACATCACGCTCAAGACCTGGCCAATAAAATCGCTGTCGTACCAACCATGCTATCTTATCTCTTTCGAAGTGTCTTTGGTCGTGCAACTCCTGAATGATCAACATATGAAGCGAAGTGCAGGGAATGCTCAAACAATTACCTCGAAACAAGTACCCATCATGAAGAATGAAGTCTGTCCACGTTCCAGCCTCAACATCAGCAATAATGTTCAGGAAAGGCTCATCATTGTGAACATCGTCCTTTACACTCTCAAAACCGAGAGTACACACCTGCATAGCACCAATTAGTAAACTTCTTCTACTCAACGCATCAGCTACCTTGTTCAAAGTACCCAACTTGTGCTTGATGCTGAACGTGCACTCCTACAAAACACTAACCCACTTCGCATGCCTAGAACTCAACTTGTGCTGTCCTTGCAAGAATTTTAGTGCCTGATGATCCGAGTACAAAATAAACTGTTGTATCAAATTATGCCGCCAATGTTGCAAAGATCTCACAATGGCGAGAAGCTCTAAGTCATATATTGAATAAGTCAGCTTTGCTCCTTCAAGTTTCTCATTGAAGAATGTAATTGGTCTTCCGTCTTGGGTAAGTACTGCCCCAATCGCCCTCTTCGAAGCATCATAGTCGACTTCAAAAACCTTGTTGAAATCCGGAAGAACTCGCAATGACGCATGTGTCAATCACGAAATGCCTAATGTGTAGCTTCACTCCATCCGAACTTTTCCATCTTCAACAGATCGGTCAATGGCACTACTGTCTCACTGTACTGCTTCACGAATCTCCGATAGAATCCAGCAAGACCCAAAAGGATCTAAGTTAGGTCATGGATGTAGGTACTGGCCATTCCACAATTGCTCGCACCTTGCTCTCATCTGGTAGAATCCCATCTCCGATCACAACATACCCTAGAAATATAAGTTGATCAACAATCCAAATGCACATTTCTAGGATAGCAAATAGCTAGTTCTCAGGCAACATTGTCAGGACTTGTACAACAAAATCAACATGCTTCTCTATTGTCTTGCTATAAATCAAAATGCCATCAAAATACACAACAACAAAAGAGTTGAAGGACGGTTGCAACATTGATTCATCACCTGCATGAAAGTGCTTGGTGCATTTGACAACCCATACGATATCACCAACCATTAGTACAGCCCTTCCTTTGTCTTGAAAGTTGTGTTCCACTCATCTCCCGACTTCATTCGGATCTGATGACAGTCACTTTTCAAATCAATCTTTGTGAACACCGTAGCTCAACTCAATTGGTCAAGCATGTCGTCCAACATTGGAATGGAAAATCTATACTTCACGGTAATTCTATTCTTTGGCACATCCTCCACGACCCATCCTTCGCTGGCACCAAAAGAGCTAACATAGCACACGGGCTAATACTCTCCCGTACAAAGCCTTTGTCCAAAAGATCATGGACCTGCCTTTTCAACTCCTCATGCTGCTACAGCGTCATCCGATAATGAGCATTATTTGGCAACATGGATGTCTCGAAGGGGTAGTAATCCAACAGGAAGTTCATTCGGAATAACATCCCAGAAGCTTTCCAAGACTAATGCCAACTCCTGTGGAACTTTACACTTCTGCTCCTCATCTTGGCCGAAACTCTCAGGCTTGCTTATCAAAGTAAAACATTCTTCTTAACCTTCTAAGCTCGCCTCAAACTCCTTGCTTGGCAAGCAAATCACGGCTTTCCGTCCAGCTGCATCTTGAAGTAGCTTTAGGATCACATTTCTTCCCTCCGGCCACAACATATACATGTGGGTGTACCCGTCATACATTGTCCGATTGTCAAACTACAAAGGCCAACCTAAGATGCTGTCCGTTGCATCTATAGGAAAAACATCCACAGTGATCGTAGCCTCATATTGCGGTCTGAAGGACAAATGTACTCTGCAGCGACGATCGACCTGGATGTTCGAATCTTTGCTGACCCAACCAAGCTTGTAAGGATAAATGTAGGGTTCGGTTACCAATCCTAATTTCCTCACAGCTTCTTCGGCGATCACATTCTCCTAACTCCCATAGTAGATGATCACCCTAAAAGGCTTTCCAGCCACATAGCACTTTGTCATAAAGATATCGTGCCGATGCCAATCTCCATTTAACTTTGGCGCTAGGCACATCCTTCACATGACCAGATTCTCTGCATGGATGTAATCAGGGTCTATCATGCACATATCATCTTCTGTGTACTCCTCATCTTCTGTATACTCTTTGGCATACTCCTCCAGATAGTCATCCATGTACAACTGAGCTCAAGTCTTAGGACACTCATTGGCATAATGCCTGAGGTTATGACACCTGTTGATGTGATTCACTTGAATTATGGCTGGAATTTCAACATCCATCTATCCAAACCCAAGGTCACACATAATTTGAAATTTTGCCCAAGACTTCAACAAGAGATTCAAGCTAGAATGCTAATGACCATGATTGTCTTCAAATATGATCTATTAGCTTGGATTTCTTCAACCCAAATCAATTACTCTAGCCAAGCATTGAAGATTCAAGAGTTTTCATTAAGAACCCTAGAAGAGTTTTGATGAACACTCAAGAAAGGATAGGTTTGATCCAAAAGAATCACCCAAATTTTCTGAAATGTTGTTTGTGGGAATATGTTGTTGTCAAAAATGGCTGAAAACCAGCCTTTATATGCTACTAAGAACCCTAAACAAGCTTAAGAAAAGTGCTGCAAAAATGACAAGAAGAGAGGCTGAAATTAGGGACCAGAACGCAGAGTTTTGGGAAAAATTTGTTGCTACAGTGATCGAGTCGCTACAGTGTTGATCGAGTTGCTACAGTGTCCGGCGCCGGATGATGGACCTGATGCAGGGCCGGATACCTTCTGGAATTGTCGCCAAGGTTGTCTGCTTTATCCGGCACCGGATGGAACTGATCAGGTGCCTGATGTTCTGTTTTTCCAGCTTTGTTTCATCCTCATTTGCCCCTTGGTTCCATGCTTTGTCTTGGCTTCAATTTGTCCTTCCTTGATCCTCAAACCATACTCTTCC
>JAOXNR010045501.1:0-18881 GCA_028571225.1 Parsonsia alboflavescens | reverse complement strand
ATCACACTATTGAATGGAATGTGAATGATCCATGTTTGTTTGGACATTACACTGTCCACTGTATTGTTGAATTATATTTAGAACATAGGAGGAGATTGTTGGGTTTTATTGTAACAAAGCCCAAATATATGTTCTAATATAATTAACAATATGTGAAGATTTGTAATAAGTAATTGGGTAAAAGCTTATTTGCAAATATAACCCTGGGCAACTGCCTAGAGGGTCAGCTGGGGGCAATAGTGACGGGTATTCCACATTCGATACCCTAGTTGTAATGCTTCGAGCAAAGCTCTCTGTACCACTTTCTCTTTAGAAAAACAACCTACTCCCAACACAGTCCTCCATGCATTCGTCCAGGTTCACTTTGTAAAACGGGAGGAGGAGGAGGTGTGGTGGTCGATACTATTGTAAAAAGGAATCCGCGGACAGTACATATTCAAGGTGCTCGCCATAGTGAAAGGAATGGAACTGAGATTATAAATAAAAGCATTGCTAGCTCTGTTGCCAGAATCTCAATATACTAAAAATAAGCAAGCATTTCTGCTTGTAATATTATGAATAAATTGTAGTGTGAGTTACTTCTTTTGGCTGTGCCTTTAATTCCATTTCGTCAGGAACGTTATGACGTAATTATTAATTAAAGTAATTCCTAACGAGAATTCTGGTAAAAAAATTTTAAACTGTGTTTGAATTTATGCATTTAATATGCTTCTCAGGAGTGATTGGAACTCAACTTTTTAGTTTTAGATAGATCTAACAAGTGAATAATAACACTATAGAAAGAAAAGAAGAATAAAGTTAAAAAGATAAAAGTTCTCTAATTCTTTCATTTTGTCAGGGCCAAAACTTTTATTTGGAGGATGGGACTTGGAAACCTAAAAAATTTAGCATTCAAAGTCCAGGTATTATATTACGTATCATCATAAGTGGCAAGTAATTTGAAATAAAAAAATTATCACTTCAATTATAAGTTATATGAAGAAATATTCTTTTCATCCGAATTTGAATGTTTTTATTTATATATTGAGTTTACCAGAATTGAATGTTTGTTTTTTTTTTAATGAATTGATATTGTTATTGATGGAGCCGCAATGGCATCTGTGATCGAAGAAAAGAGAGTAGGTCACCGGAGCGGGCTGTCATCCGGGAAAGAGTTCTGATGCCTAAATTAGTATTTTGATAGAGTAATCTTATGTAATTAACTCCAAAAACGCTGTCCTTGTCTACAGATTGATTATAATTTGATTAGCTATCAAGACGAAGGAAGTTACCTCTTTGATTAAGGCACTTCTATCATGTGACAGTAAGCAATTAGGAAAATTGTGAGATCATACAATATCTCGTCAATTGCTCCTAAAATCGTGGAATTTCCCTCGATTTGTATATCTTGTCATTCATGTCTTAAGTTGAGAGCTTCGAGCTCGCTAGCCAACCTTTAGATCAACTTCGCGACCTGTCCGTGAACGTCGAAGGTCTCAACTATCTTTTTTGGAAGGTTACGCCAAGTGATCATAGGCTCATGAGGGATGATAGTAGTTGCTCACAGTTTAAAATGAATTGACATTGTTATGTTAAAAAGAAATTAAGTCAAACTCTTTCAATAAAATTTGCTAAAGTTAAAGTAGGACAATTAATTGGAGATAGAGGGAGAATCAAATAAGCAAAGAAAGGCTAAGTTGCAGAAGTATAAAGCAAAGCTTGGCCATATTTTGTGGAAAACCTTTATAATCTTCTTTTTTGAGTGTCGAATTTAATTGCTGCAAGAATGCATGATAGTGATTGCCATGTGCCTAGAGTTGCATTAATTTACTAAACACGTTTTATCTGTCTTAATAAAAAGAAAAGAAAAAAGTAAGTTAAGTTGCTATTACGATGGTTCCTTTAAAAAAAATAAATTTTTTGTAAATATATTTACAAAAAATTTATAAAATATATTTACAAAAAATAAATTTTTTTATTGAAGATTTTATTTTTTAGAAATAAAATTAGATATTAACCTTTAAAGACTTAAAACGATGTACTCCGTATGGAGTGCATTAATAAACTTTATAGCATTACCTTATATATATTTGTGTAGAAGATGTGGTAAAATATCCCGAGCGAACATTTGTGTTATAAGTAGACTAATAATAAAATTTTTCATTTGCCATAATAGATCAAATACAAATATGAATATTAGTTTATTAATTTTTTGGGTTTAGTTTATGATATCCCATTTACAGTACTTGTGACAGCCAACAACTTACTCCATCATCTTTTTTTTTAGACTTTTCTATGCTCTCGATTAAGATAGAAATAACGTGTTCGGTTTAAGTTATTTATTTATGCAAAAAAAAAATCATATAAATCAGACAGAAAGATGTATTTATGCAATATATTTATGAATACATATTAAATTATTTATAAATATTAAGAATAAACATATTTATTTGAATCAATCCCAAGATAGGGAGGAAGATTTTTTCTCTCACTAGAGGGCAACCCTAAACTACCTTTTTCCTCAAGCAACATGACCATTGTGCCACCACCACCGGATGATCAGCCTCCGGCTGTTCCATCTCCATGGAGAACGAAATCCTTCTCATCCCTCTTCACACAGCATTCATCACAGGAACCAAACTTTCAAATCAAACCACCGCAATCATACAAAGGAGAACTTGCGTTTTTCTTTTCAAGAGAGGAAATTGATCATCTCTCAATCCCATTCAAGCTCGCATTGGTAGGAAAATTTTCATTTGGGAAACCATCACTGGAGACAATCAGAAAAGAAATTCAGGCTATTGGGTTACGAGGAGCTTGCACAATTGGTCAAATCGATGCTCACCATGTTCTAATCCGCTTTAGCCACAAAGAAGACTACCGCAGATTGTGGATTAAAGGAATCTGGTCATTGAATGGCGTCCCGATGCCAATTTTGAAGTGGTCCGTACAGTTCCACGTCAAAGAGAAACCTTCAATTGTTTTGGCTTGGATCTCCTTTCCAGATTTATCTCTCCATTTTTACCGGAAGGAAGTCCTCTATTCCTTTGCTTCTGTAATTGGCCGCCCACTAAAAATAGACACTCCGACAGCCCGAATCTCTCAGCCCAACACTGCAAGAGTTTGCGTAAAACTCGACTTCTTGAAAACTCCTCCTTTGTGGATCTGGATACATCAAGCCGATTCTGGCTTTTGGCAAAACATCAACTATGAACACTCTACCCGTTACTATAGCTTTTGCCGGAAGATTGGACAAACTCAAGAGATACGCCATGTTAAAAACCCTAGCTTGAAATTGATGAAAGAGACAGACCATAATCTAGGAAGGACTGTTGCCCGACTGCAGACAATTCATCCATCTCGTGAGCCACTGGTGAAGAATCTAACTATTTGGAAGATCAAAGAGGCAGCCGCTGATAGGCCAATACTGACTTCTAAAGGCTTTGTTCGGAGAAATCCAAATCCTACAGGAAACCCTATGACCAATGTTGTAGGACAGGTGACTGAGAGCCCAGTCGTTGACAAAGGTGGTGATTTGCCTGTTGCTGTGAAGGGTCCTGCAGAACAGACGTTAATTCTGTTCAGGAAACCGGCGCTTCTTCTAGTATAGCAAGGGCGATAGCTGAGGATATTGGTGATCATAGTGCAGACCAATTATTGGAGGATCGAGTGGAAATTGCAGGCTCATCGAGGGGTGTTGAAGCTCAAATTTTGGCAGACCAGCAGCAGATTCTGTCGACGGCCACTCTTCAGGAAGCCCGAACATCAATCCCATGCGTACCGACACTCATTTGCGATTTGTCGCTACTTCCCAAGGTCTTCAGCTGTAACTAGTCTTACCTGCAGATGAGGTGCAATCAGCCCCTCCAAATACTGAGAAGAAGAAGAAGACAGCTCCACCTTCAGCTATAGTAACAAGATCACAAGCCCACAGTGTCTTCAAGTCAGTCAATATGATGAAGGTGCTAATTTGAAATAGCTGAGGAATTGGGAACAAAGCCTTTGTAGTACGTTACGTAATCATATATCAGTCTATAAACCAATGATGGTAGCAATTTTGGAGCCTATGGTTAACTCTTCAAAAATATCCTCTTTTGCTTTTAAACTAAAAATGCCACATTGTCACTCTAATGTTAATGGGAAGATATGGCTGTTCTGGACAGCAGCTATTAATGTGAATGTGATTAGCGATATGAATCAAGTGCTTTCTTGTTGTGTGGAAAATTTCATTTGTGTAGAGTCTTCTTGTGCATTTTCATTTGTTTATGTAGCTTGTGACTATCTCATTAGAAGGGAATTGTGGTGTGCGATGAACGAGATTAGTCTTCAAGTGGCTAGACCATGGTTGATTGGGGGAGATTTCAATGCCGTGAGAAGTCCGGATGAGAGTCTGGGCTCTTCACCAGCTTCGGTTTATTGGATTTGCCATTTGTGGGAAGTCAGTATACATGGTATAGATCAACTTTTCCACCTCTTTGGAGGAGATTAGACAGAGTTTTGGTAAATGATGTATGGCAGCGTTCTGTTGAAAGCACTGTAGTTGAACATCTTCTGAAATTCCTATCGGATCATTGCCAGTTGCTTGTCAATTGTTTACAGTCGGTAGTGAGTACAGGAGTGAGGCTATTTTGTTTTTAGAACATGTGGCTAAGGCATCAAGATTTTCGAGACATGGTTCTGGACTCATGGCAGCACTGAGTTGAGGGGAATGGACTGCAGATTGTGGCTGTAAAATTGTAGCGGTTAAAAACAAAGTTCAGAAAACTTGGAATAAAGAATGTTTTGGTAATGTGTTTTCAAATGTGCAGCAGGTCGAGAATCAAGTTTCGGTTGCAGAGAAACGAGAGAGGTTACACAAAGCTAAAGTAAGCCTTGCTTACCATTCCAAGCACGAGGAGATATATTGGAGGCAAAAATCACGAGACAAATGGCTAAAGGATGGTGAAGGTAACACGTCATATTTTTCCAGCTTTTGGCGCACCCAAAAGTCCAGAATGAACATCCAAAAAATTCGGCTTGAAGACGGACGTTGGCTCATTGATATGACTGAAATTGAAAAGAAAGCTGAGCAATTTTTCAATACTTTGCTTGCTGCTGATCAGGGCTGCCTCAGAGACCCTTCGGCATTCACCAAATTCATTTCAACAGGTATTTCGGAAGCTGAAAATCAAAAGCTGCAACTTCTCCCTTCTGTCGAAGAAGTAAGGGCTGCAGTCTTGTCATTGGATTCAGATAGCGCTCCCGGGGTGGATGGTTTCCCTAGCACCTTTCTTACCCCATTTTGGGACTTAGTTCAATATGATATGTTGCAAGCAGTGACAGGCTTTTGGGCTGGAGTATGGATGCCACAACAGTTCATTTCCACCCAAATTGTATTAATACCAAAGGTAGATAATCCGGAGACCTTTGCGGATTTTAGACCCATCAGCCTTTGCAATTTCACTTCAAATTTATTGGGAAGGTAATATCTACCTGATTATCCACACTACTTCCCAATTTGGTTTGCTCAAAGCAAGGGTGCTTTATTCAGGGGAGAAATATAGGTGATAATATTTTACTTGCTTCTGATTCGGTTCATTCCCTAAATAAGAAATGTTTGGGGGGAAATATGATTATGAAGTTAGATATGCTGAAAGTGTTTGATAGAGTAAGATGGTCTTATTTCTTGGAGGCTTTGAAGAAATTTGGCTTTGGTGTACATTTCATAAACTTAATTCGTAATTGTTTGACCTTTAACAAGTTTTTAGTTACAATTAATGAAAAGCTATGTGGTTATTTCTCTTTGAGTAGGGGAGTACGACAAGGGCATCTTCTCTCTCTTAAGCTTTTTATCTTAGCTGCCGAAGTTCTTTCTCAAGGTTTGAATAAATTATTGTATGATGGAGTTAATGGGAATTTCATTCCATATAGGATTTGTATTCCTATGTCTCACTTGAACTTTGCTGATGATATAATAATTTTTACTCAAGGTTTAAAGAAGGGTTTGGTTAACTTAATGGATTTTCTTGGCTTTTATCAAGATTGTTCGGGGCAACATATCAATTTTCATAAAAGTTCTATGTATTTGTCCTCATCCACTTCTTTGCACAGACGGGGAATGCTTAAATTGATCACTGGTTGTGCTATTAGGAGGCTTCTGATTGTTTATTAGGGTTGTCCAATCTTTCCAGGAAAAATGAGGATTGCCTACTTCGAACCTCTGATTAACAAAGTTAAAGCTAGAATATCTCGGTGGGAATGGAAATATCTTTCCCCGGGAGGTAGACTTATACTAATTAAGCATGTTTTATCAGCTATGTCCACTTACTGTCTTGCTGTTTTGAACCCTCCACAGCTGGTCATTGCAGATTTGGAATGACTTTTCGCTCATTTCCTCTAGGGCAATTTGGAATAATAGGCATTGGTGTTCTTCGAAGCAAATTTGTATGCCTTATGATAGGGGAGGTCTAAATGCAACTTCACTATCTCATTTTGTCCAAGCCTACAGCATGAAGTTGTGGTGGAGCTTCTGTACTGTGGATTCATCGTTGTCTGCTCATGTTAAACTTAAATATGGCTTTCGGTTGGGGCAGCCATTATTCACTGGGGGCTCAAGGGTATGGAAACGGCTGCTGTCAGTTGCAGATGAGGCGGAGCCCTACATTGCTGTAAAATTAGGACAGGGAAACTTCTCTTTTTGGCACGAGAACTGGCTGGCTGATGGGAAGATTGTAGATAAGGTTTAGTTTGATATCCCAGCTGATATCACAGTTAAAGGGCTGATTTTTCAGGGACAGTGGTGGACAGAAGAGGTGCAAAGGTTGTTGCGAATAGATCTGTGCAATTTGGTTCTCTCTTTCCCTTCGGAAGGAAGGGATTTGAGGGATATGTACTTGTGGAAGCAGTCATCTAATGGGAAGTTCCAGCTCTCTGATTGTCTGGCAGCTTTGACAAGGGAGAGTTCGGCTATGGCATCTATTCATGATCACTAATTTCACACGAAAATTCCCCTTTCTTGGTCAATTTTCATGTGGCTTCTAGCTTGGAAATTTTTGGTAACGGATGACATTCGAACATATATGGGCTTCAGTCTAGCATTCAGATGTCACTATAAGTGAGCTTCTGAAACATTGAGTCACTTGTTTGGCTCTTGTAAGATAGCAATGGAAATTTGGTCTCATTTTTCTCGTGTGTTTGATATCACTGGTGGTATGCATATCTCTCTAAATGAATATCTAAAAAGCTGGAGCTCAAGAGAAGAGATTAGGTATTATTTCTAAAATTATCCCTCTATTGATTTGCCATGAGATTTGGTCTGCACGATGTGCTTTTGTTTATGCTAAGGAGTCTATTTGCAGTGGCAGCATTATATATAAGATTAATTGGCAGCTATTTCATATTGAAAAAGCTTATTTTTCCATTTTAAATAGCTTTCGTTTGTAGTTTATGTTATGTAGAGGATTGAAGTCCACCCGCTAAAGAGTAAGGTTCATTATGTTCCTCCCTTTTTTAATTCCTTTTTAATAAACAGGTAGGAGTTGGAAAAACCCCATCACTATGGACGGTTTTCATTAAAAAAAAAAAAAGGGAATAAACATATTTATCTACTCTTATTTATTCATTACTTGTGACCAATGCTCCCACAAATCATTTTGTTAGAGCTTATCCAAAAAAAAAAAAAAGGAATACAAAATTTGATTTTTAAAGCTTATTTGTTTGTCCAATTTCTCTCTTTCTGACCTTTCCTTGAGATCTTTCCGTTCTTCGTCTCCCCTTTTTTTTTCTTTTAATCCTCACTTTATTTAACTTTTTTCCTATCCATTTTTAGTTTCTCTGGTTCTTTCCTTTTATTTTATTTTTTTGTTTGAAAACATATACACATCACTTGTAAATCTTCAAAAAGATAATTTTTCATTTTAAATCTAAATCATGTAAATAATAACTTTGGTTTTTAATAACATATTAAATATTACTTTTTAAAATATATTATAATAAATCTAATATATAACATTTATTATCAATTTTTTAAAATGGAAAAAATATTCTATAAAATTTTTAAAAGTTTCTTTTTTCCAAAAAATTTTTTATTTAAAAAAAAATTAGAAAATTGCATCAAACACTTAAACAGTTTAATCTAAGAAAAAGAGCACTTCTATAAATTCCATGTCTTAAAGCATACTTTTGTGCTCCACACTCTATTACAACACTAAAAAACTAACACACATCTTTTAATTATTTTTATAAATATATCGTATAAACTAAAATCTCGAGGTTTTTTATCTTTTGGAATACCTTAAAGTCACACTTATTTCCCCGTGCACTAAAAAAAGTATTGTACAAAAATAGAAAGATCTTGAGTCATCCAATCAAGAAAGCAAATGCAACTCAAGTCATGCTTTTTTTTTTTCTTTCCTTTTTTTTTTTAATACAAAAGAAACAGCAATGGAAGATCGGGGAACTACCAGTTTATTAAAATATAAAGAACATAAGGGAGACATAAAATACCTTACCCTCAAAGAGTGATGAAAACAATTCCACTTTCCAAACTACAAATAGTAAATATAAGTTAGGTCTTTCAAAATGATGAAACTTTGAATCGATCTAAATTGCTAAGATCACAGGCAACTAAAGGAAAAAAACTAAAAGAATTATAATAAAAACAATGAAAATTTCCACGAGCTTCATTAGCTAAACAATTGTCAATTTGATTACCTTCTATATATATATATATATATATATATATATATATATGTTAGTATGTGCTTGACCGTGGACACTAATGAGTGCAGTAGTTAGTCAACTAACGGTCAAATTTAACGGTTTCTATCTCTTTTTTTTTTTTAACAATTTATTGAAATTTAATCAAGTACCCCTAGGGTTTAAATTATCCTTTTAGGGTTTAGTTTTACCCTTTTAGGATTTAGTTTATTCTTTCAGGATTTAGTTTATCCTCTTAAGGTTTAGTTTACCGTTCGTTGACCATTAGTTGACTAATTACTGCACTTATTAGTGTGCACGATCAAGCACACACTATCATTCCTCTATTTATATATATATATATATATATATGAATTAATTTGAAAGAGCCCCAGCACATCAAGCCTTGAATAATTCTCAGCATCCTGTGAATGTTCCAAGCTGCAGCATAGTTCCCTTTCACCATATCTATTACCACCTTTGAGTCCATTTGAATCGTAATTGCTGCTCAATTCTATCTATAAGCCAATACCGAAAGCCTTCTAGCAAAGTTTCCACCTTAGCTTCCATGTTAGTAGCCCTTCCCAAATAAATGGAAAAACCTCACAAAAACTTCCCAGGGCCTTGTCTTACAATACCTCCAATGGCAGCAACTCTCGGATTACTCATCGATGCCCCGTCAACATTCCAAACTATATCTTGTTGAAATTCTTGCTACCACCAACAAACCTTCAACACAGCTATCCTTCTTGCAACTGATGTTGAAATTCCCCTCTTCTCTAAATTTGGAAAAGCATTACCTAAATCATGCAATTTATGGTTTATTGGAAGAATGATAGCAATGCCAGAACTTCTTTCACCTTCAAACACAAACTTGCACCTTGAAAGCCAAATTTATCTACAAACAAGTGTGGGAACAATTCTAGCCATTGCCTCAATTTCTCCAGCCATACTTAACCACCAACACACATCATCTATAGAATAATTAAATCCTTGTTGTATTGAAAAGAAAGACTAGACTTCCTCGGAAATATGGCATGTCTCAAACAAATGGGAGTAGGTTTTGACTTCCTTCAGACAATGGCACCGAGAAGGCAAATGAAATCCCAACTTCCTTAGGTTACAATCCAGTGGCAGAAATCCATGAAGCATTTTCTACACGAAAATAGTCCATGAAAGAGGAGAGAATCCATCTATGGTCGATGAGCTCTCCCTATGCAATGCAAATACCACCTATTTTACCTCTAAGGTTGTTGGTGAAGCAGACAGAATGTGATTGTCCTCAGCTGTAAGTATAGAGTTGATGTCTTTTGTGAATCTGACCGAATCCAGACTGTAGCCACATTCTATTATAAGTAGATCAGAAAAATAACCCACTGGCTCCTTCTCAATTTCTGCTCGATTAGTTAACCAATCACCATTTAAATTCTTTATCCTATGTAACTGCATTTTGGCTTTTTTAGTGTGCCAAAAATTAGAAAAATAGGATGTATTACCTTCACCCTCTGTTAACCACTTTATTCTTGCTTTTTGTTTCCAAAAAAAGAACTCATTTTTCCTATGATAAGCAAGGTTCGCCTGAGCTCGATGAAAATTCATGGATGCGCACAAGACTCAATTCAAGAGAGTATTGGTGCGATTCAAACTCAAGACCTTTGATCTTCCCCTGCCCCACTTCACTCACGTGGTGTGTCCCTCTTCATTTTCATTTTCGTTCCATTTTTTTTTTATTAAAAATCTGCAGTGTTTACTCTCTTCCCCATTTTCTTTTTATTACTCCAGTGTACATTTTAAATTTTAGTATTTTTTCCCATCTGTTTTGGCATAATTTTTTTTTATATAAAAATACACTTTTTTTACCTCATCCCTCACTTAACTCTCCCCCTTCAAGGATTACCATTGATTTTCAATTTACTCTCATTGTGTTTCGAACACAAGGCCTGTCACTCCGATGGAAAATAAATTTTTTTATTTCCAGTTATTTATACATATTAATGCCTAAGTTTTATGCTATTTCTGCATTATTAACTTATGAAAAGTAGCCTAAATTATATATAATTTTGGATATATTTTACTTCCTACGTTTGGTAAGTATTTGTAGAAAAATTCGGTTTAAAATCTCTCGAAAACAGTAAAAATTGCTCTTGGATGGCGAGGAGAACAGTTGAAAATAGTCACTATGCTAACCAGTTTGGCGTGTTGCCTATCGGCACGGTGGAGCAAGCCAGTCGGCACGGACTAGCTAGCCAATCTATTTTTCTCAAGGATTTTCTACTTCTTTTACGATTCCTTTTTTGTCATAAACTTCTAATTAGCTGTTCCAATCCTTTTAGGTAATTATTTATTGTAAAGGAGTCTTTTCTTCATAATCTTAAGTTTTATTAATCATATCGTGTGTTACTGATTTCCTTTGTTAGCAAGAACATCGAATATGTTATTTTGATGTGGAGTTATGAGATTTGGTTAGTTTTTTTTTTTCTTAAAGATCTGATCTTTTTACTTGAGTATTTATGCAATTCTTGTTTTTATCTTATTAATTGTGTTAATTGATTTATCTTGATCACCCAGATTAATTTGTAGGATTCTAGGATTATATCGTTAGGGTTAAAATATTAATTCTCAGATTGATAAATTTACCAAGTAGCAATCGTTGTTTAAATTAGGTATGGGCTAACAACTTGATTAAACAATAAAGTTATCATTTATATAAATAAATAAATAAATATATATATTTATATATATATAAATTTATATAGGTTATAAAGATGATAAAGATCACAAAAAATAATTGTTAAATCCAATTAAATAAGAAATATAGAAGAAATTAGAGCAAGAAAGGTTAACCAAAGAGACCAACAAAAATATAAAGAAGAAAGTAAGTTTGGCCATCTTTGAACTCAGAGAAACTTTAATATTCCTACACATCATAATGAAGAAACATCATTTCCCAGCTAGTGGACCCCGGCTAATGCTTGTAGGGAAGAGATGCAGCCCTTCCTTGAGGCCATCTCATTTGGCTGCTCGTATTACACCTTGTTATGCTCCACATTCCCGGGTCAAAACTATTGGTATTTTAAAATGAGACAGAAGAGGAAACTAAAATGAATTATTGCAGATTGAAGGGAATTCAGAACACAACTTTATTAACATGAAGTATTACAATTTAAAGCTTGAAAATAACAAACCACTAACAAAATGGTCTTGAAAAACAGCCATGAAAAACAGAACATAAACACCACGACTAACTCCTAAGAATGCTGAAAAACCTTGACTCAATCAAACTTAGACACATTCAGCACTCCTAAGCATGTATTCCAACACTCCTCCTTGCTTTAGGAGCTGCGAACACCAAGTTTCTGCCTTAGAAACTCTAATTTGCTGACTGGAAGTGGCTTTGTAAACAAATCTACCAACTAATATTCAGATTTGCAACAAACCAGAGTCACAAATTCTTCTTTCTGCTCTTCTCTTAGAAAAAAACAACTTCATGTTGAAATGCTTAGTTTTTCCATGAAACACAGGGTTCTGGGAAATGGTAATGGCAGCATGGTTGTGAACAAAAATCTCATTGCTTTCTTTCTTATCCAGATTGAGATCCACTAAAATCTTTCTCAGCCTCATAGCTTGATTGACAGCAGCACAAAAAATTCTGGATCAACAGTGGATTGAGCTACAGATTTCTTGCTTCTTCGAGCTCCATGAGAAAATGCTAGATCCAAGAGTAAAACAGTAGCCTGAGGTACTCCTCATATCATCAATTGAACCTCTCCAGTCACAATTAGAGAAGCCAACCAGCTTGAACTCCTTACTTTTTGTGAATTTAACACCAAAATCACTTGTGCCTTTGACATATTGAATCACTCTTTTGGCAGCCTTGAGATGTAATTCACTTGCACAGTGCATAAACCCGGATAAGATACTTGCAGCATTTAAAATATCAGGAGGTGTTGCTGTAAGATACATTAAGCAACCAATCAAACTTCTAAAATATCCCTCGTCAACTTTATCAGCTCCACTTCCTTACACAACTTCTCCTTTTGATTCATAGGAGAGCTTGCTTCCTTGCATTCTTCAAGCTTGAACTTCCTCAGAATCTCCTTGGCATGCTTCTTTTGGCAGATGAAGACTTCATGCTTAGCCTGCTTAATTTCCAGTCCAAGGAAGAATTTCATCAACTAAAGGTCTGTCATCTCAAAAACCTTCATCATTTCTTCTTTGAAGTCCTCAACCAACAGTGCATCATTTCCTGTCAGCAAAAAAATCATCCACATAAAGAGAGACAATCAAAACATCATTACTCTGATGATTGACATAAAGAGTGGCTTCAGACAGGCTTTTTTCAAAGCCTAAGCGCAACAAATGTTCATCTATCTTTCTATACCAAGCTCTTGGAGCTCGTTTCAACCCATAAAGATTCTTCTTCAGAAGAAACACCTTGTCCTCCCCTACTTTCTTCACAAAGCCTTCAGGCAACTTAACATAAATTCTTCATGCAAAAAGCCATTTAAAAATGCTGATTTTACATCAAGCTGATACACTATTCAATTCATTTGAGCAGCTATAACAAGCAAAAGCCTTATGGTGTCCAAACGAGCAACTGGTGTGAAGGTGTCTGAGTAGTCCACGCCAAAAACTAGAGCATAGCCTTTTACCACAAGTCTTGCTTTATGCTTGTTGATTGAGCCATCAGCACTAACCTTGGTTCTATATACCCACTTGACTACAATCACCTTCCTATTTTGGGGTCGATCAACCAATTCATGTGTTTTGTTTTTCTCAATCATGGACAACTCCTCCTTCATTGCAACCATCCAATTCTTGTCTTTCATTGCTATTTCAAAATCTGCAGGTTTAGTGAGAAATCTATTACCTCTTACAGGAACATCATCCACCAACTCATTCTGCTAATTTTCATTTTCATCCGTGCTTGAAGCAGGAAAATTAAGCAGCAGATCTGCTATAGTTTGGCCATTTTTCTCTGCCTCATCCCAGTTCCACTTTTCATCCTCCATGAAATGAACATCTCAGCTCATAACAATTTTCCTTGTTTGTGGTTGGAAAATTTTATAAGCTTTTGCAACAGTGCTATAGCTGATAAAGATGCTTGGAAGCGCTCTTTTGTCTAACTTGTCTCTCTTGACTTGTGGAACATGAGTGAAGCACAAACAACCAAATACTTTGAGAAAACTTAGAGATGGTTTATGACCATACCAAGCCTCCTAAGGTGTCTGATCCTTGACTGCTTTTGTCGACAGTCTATTCTGTAAGAAAACTAAAGTATGAGCTGCCTCTGCCCAGAACTGTTTGGGTTGATTCTTCTCATGCAACATACATCTAGTTATTTCTAAGTTGTATTTGTTTCTCCTTTCACTAGCTCCATTTTGTATGAGTGTAGGGAACTATTAACTGATGCTCAATCCCAGCTTCTTCACAAAATGTATTGAAATTTTCTGAGGTATATTCTTGCCATTATCAGACCTCAATATTTGAATTTGGTTGCCACTTTGGTTTTCCACAATCTTCTTGAACTTCGAGAATACTCCAGCCACTTCTGATTTGAATTTTAAGAAAAAAAATCCCGCACATTCTAGTAAAAGCATCAATAAAATCAACAAAATATCGACTACCTGCTAATGACGGAGTTCTCTGAGGTCAAAAACATCTGTGTGGACTAATTACAGCTCATAGGTGGCTCTCCATGCTGACTTGGGAAATGACTTTTTGTTTTGCTTTCCAAGTTAACAAGCCTTACAGGTCGATATGTGATCATCAAACTCTGGAAGATCAATTGCCATCCTTTTAGACTTCATATGCAGCAGCCCTTGGTGGTGATAGTGCCTGAGCCTCTTGTGCTACACCATTGAGAGGCTTTCTTTTATTAGAAAAGCTGATTGCTCCTCTTGCATTGGATTGAGTGAAAAGCTCCTCCCTGCCATCTTAACTTCGAACAAATTTTGGCCTGTAGCATCCTCTATCACACAGGCCTTCTCCGTGAGCATCACTTTAAATCCCTTCTCTATTAATTGACCAACACTGAGCAAGTTTTGATCAATATCTGGTACATAGAGAACATTGGTGATCAACATGGTTCCTAAACAACGTGCAATGGTTAGGTGCCCTTTCCTTTGACTGCAATATATTCACCATTTACAATTATGACTTTCTTGGACTCTGTGCTCTTCAATTCTTTGAACAACTCCTTCTCATGTGTCATATGATTAGTGCAGCCACTATCAATGAGCCAGTTTTCACTTATTTCATAACTCCTGAAACAAGTTGCAACGAAAAGCTGATCTTCTTCTTCTTGATCTGCCACTTGTGCTTCATCTCCTTGCTACTAATTTTTATTCTTGCAAATGATAGCTTCATCTCCCATTTGATTGCACTTGCTGCGCTTTGCATCTGGTCTTCTCCAGCACTTGAAAGTAGGGTGACCTTTCTTGCCAATGTTGACATGGAGGGTAATCTTTCGTTACTCCTAATCTTTTATTTCCAGTTTTGCTTCTATTCCAAGGTGCAGAGCTTTGTCCACTTGCAGCTCTTCTTGTTCTTTGGCCTCCTATTCTTTTCATCATCTTAATGCTTGAGCTCCTTCGACTGCTCCTTCTTGCCTCATTACATGCCTCTGTTTTTGTGCTTGCAAGGTACTTAAGAGTTCTGCCAAAGCAATCTTTGACAGATCCTTCATGTTTTCTAAGGTTATGATGGTAGCCTCAAATCTTTCAGGAACTGTTACAAGAATTTTCTCAACAATCCTTGAATCTTCCAGAAAAGAACCTAATAATTTGACACGATTTGCTATGTTGAGTAGTGTGTCAGAATACTCCTTTATGGTTTCTAACTCATTCATCTTTTGTAGCTCAAAGTCACAAACGAGGTTTAGCACCTGCATCCCTTGAACTCTTTCGTCTCCTTCATAATCAATTTTGAGATAATCTCAGATCTCTTTTGCCATTTTCAATGACATGATACGAGTGAAGATCGTGGAGGAAACTGCAGAAAACTGGCAGCCTTTTGCCTTGGACTTCTTTGTCTTCTTCTCCTTCTGTGCTTTAATTTGTGCATGGTGGGATCGTCCGGGAGAACAGGAATGTCATAGTCTTCTTCCCGTGCTTCCCAGGGATCCAAAGCTTCCAGGTATGTCTCCATGCTCATTGCCCAAATTTTGTAGTTATCTCCGTCAAACACCAGTGGACCAACTGAGTAGAAACTAGCTTCGGTCTCCATAACTACTCAAACTCACACACAGCTCCCTTAAGAAGAGTGCTTTGATACCAAATTGTTGTTATTTTAAAATGAGAAAGTGGAGGAAACTTAAATGAATTGCTGCAGATTGAAGGGAAATCAGAACACAACTTTATTAACATAAAGTATTACAATTTAAAGCTGGAAAAATAACAAACCACTAACAAAATGGTCCTGAAAAACAAAACATGAACACCACAACTAACTCCTAAGAATGACAAACAACCTTGACTCAATCAAACTTAGACACGTTTAGCAATCCTAATTGGAACACTTCATAAGCTATGCTCCATAATACTTTATAATATTTTCATGCATAAAATACTACACATCTGTCCAACTTGTCATCGTCTATTTCTATTTTCTTATTATTTTTCTCAAATTTTTCAGGGCATCTATTTGCATAATGTCCAATCTCATGACAATAATAACATTTACAATCTTTTGGATTTTTATTATTTCTTTTTCTAACATATGTGGGTTTGTTAGGCTTCCCATATCTTTTCTTTTTATAATATCTAACTTTTCATTTTTTGAAGTATCTCTTTTTATAATATTTTCTCTTTATCTTACCATAAAAGTAAGGTGAATTACATCCTATCATAATAGGCATCTATGGGTTATCACAACATAAAGATATCCGTTTCTTTAATCATTTTGTTAGTTTAGCAAATATCGCATCTCCACACTATTCACTTAATTTATCTTTTAAATGTGTTATTCTTTTTCCTAAGGTAACTGCAGTTCTTGGGTTATAAGTATCTATCAAATTTTTACCCCAAGGGTCGGCAATCTTTGAAAAAAATAAAGGCAAATAAGTGTGTGTATCAGAAACTCTATTATAAATATGATAATAATAATCTTGAAAGACACATATATATCTATCTATTTCACAGATATCACATAATTGTAATTTTAATAATGCAATCATATATTTATTAATGGTTCTTGGATCTTTTAGGAAGTTTCCTTCGCCAGTAAACTCTAATCTTATAGCCTCAGCAGCTCTAGAGATGTAATTAGCTATATTATCGTCTTCACCAATTATGTATCTTTTGGTGTCCTCTTCAATATTTTGCCAAAATCTAAGGACGCTATTGACTAGGCTTCGTTCTAAGAATCCCTTAGTTATTTCAAAATAAATTTTATTAACAGATACAACTATCCGTAAAGACGTCTCCTATTTATCTATCGCTTCTTCAGTGTTTTTAACACAATCTAAGTCTAAGTAAATGCCAAATAAATGAATCGGTTCATTTTTAATATCTCCTAGAGGTGTTTTATTCATTGTGGCTTGAACCCCTGCATAACTTCTGGTAGACTTGTCAAAACTAGTTCGTCTTAAAGTAGGTTGACCACCACTGGTACTAGGTATATCATTTATGTTAGGATTCCATTCAGTTTTCATCGCATAATTACGCTTGATGTTTATAAAATTATCTTCTTGAAGTGTTAAATCTTAATCTGAGTAATTAAATTATCGACCTCATAATTTTCATTTTCAGAATCTGAGGTTACCATTTTAAATTATTTCCACCATACCCTTCTGGTATTTTCATTTTTTGTAGGTATCTTTTAATCTGATTTTTATCTCCTATCTTGATTTTGTCAGATTTTTTATCAGTAAGTAACTTATTAATATCCTGTAATTCTTTAAGTATCTTTTATCCAAAATAAATTATCGTTTTTTGTACTTCTGTTAAATCTTTTTCTATCTTTAATGGTCTATCTGGTTCTTCTAGCTTTTGATATTTATTCATGTAAATGATCTTCTCTATAATGTTTAGTTAGTTTTTTATGTTTCTTTATTATTTTAAGTTTAAATTTTACTCTTAAAATAATAAGTTCATCTATTTTTTCTTGAATTATCGAGGGTATTTCAGTAGGTAGGCTTAGAATAAGGTAAACTACTCTAAACTTTCAGTATCTTTGTTCTTGTTTACAATCTTTTATGCTTCTATCTAAACTCTTTATTTTAGCAAAAATCTTGTCACATATTTCGCAATCCATTATTCAGATCTATAACCCCAACTACTATCATCTACTGTAGACTCATCGTTTATGAATTGGTTAATATCTATATTAGGAACTTCTTGGTCATTTTCTTGGTCTTGTTCCTCACTCCCTTGATTTGGGTATCGATTATGTTCGGTAAAGTAACTATCTAAATTTTCATCATATACTTCTATGTTTATTTCGACATCATATATTGGTATCAGAGCCCGATTCAAAATCATGATGTTCCTTATCATATTATCTTGTTTTATAATCAAATATATAACATGGTCATTTATTATGATTATAACTATGTCTATTATCATTTTTTATATAATTGTAGATAATATCTATGTCTATTATCTTTTTTTATATAATTTTGGAAATCAAAATTTTTCGAAATCAAAAGGTTATAATCTAGGTTCTTTTTATAATAGTAATACTGATCATATCTTCCATGACAAAATTCCAGTTTGTAATAATATCTATGCTCATTATAAAAACTGGCTACTTTTTTCCAATCATGACACACCAAACTAAAATGTTTGCTATCATCTCGAATTAAAATGGAAGCGAAGGTTTCCAATATATCATTTGGTAATTTAGCAAAATCTCTTTCTATTTCAGAACTCATATTTCTTCAAATTTAAAAGTTTATATTGAAAAGTTATATAATCTCTTTTTTCTTTGTTAATCTATTCTTTATATTTCTTAATCTGATGTAATTTATATGATCTTACAGAGATATCCCAACTATGGCATACCAAATGCAAAGATTGTCTATCAATGACAAACAATCTATCGATTATCAATTCCAAAATATCTTGAGTTCAAGCGATCTTTTTCCATTCATTTTAATCTTCTTTTCTTTTCTCTCTCTCTCTCTCTCTCTCTCTTTTTCTAAATTGCATACAGGAAGACAACAATATATGAAAACAATAATAGTCGTTATATTATCGTAGAATAAGATTAAAAAGATATACAAA
>JAOXNR010045490.1:3645-18884 GCA_028571225.1 Parsonsia alboflavescens | reverse complement strand
AGAGAGAGAGAGAGAGAGAGAGAGAGAGGGAAAGAGAATGAGAGCTCAAAAGAAGATGAGTGGAAAAAGAAAGAAGAAGAAAACAAGAGTGAAAAGAATGTGATCTTTTACTCAAAAGAAAGAGTAGTGAAGAGTGCTTGCTTGGGCTATAACCCTATGGTTCTACTTATGTACAAACACTCTTCAAACTCCAATGCTTTTGATACTAACAACTCTTCTTCCAGTCTTGTTTCCCCTCTTTTGCAAGAGTATGAAGATCTATTCCCAGAAGAGTTGCCTCTTGATTCTCCATCATTGAGAGGAATAGCACATCAAATTGATCTCTTTCCCATAACTCCACTTCCAAACAAGGATGCCTATAGAACAAATTCGGAAGAAGCCAAGGAGTTACAAAGACAAGTGAGAGAGCTTCTTGCTAGAGGGTACATAAGGAAGAGCCTGAGCCCATGTGCAATCCCCATTTTTTTGGTGCCCAAGAAAGATGCTTCATGGCTCATATGTGTCCATTGTGGAGCAATCAACAAGAGAATGGTAAAATATAGCTTAACTATCCCTAGTCTAGATGACATATCGGATGAGTTGAGTAGAAGTACATGCTTTTCAAAAATTGATTTAAAGAATGGATGCCATCAAATTATAATGAAAGAAAGTGATGAATGGAAAATCAATTTTGACTAAGCATGGTTTGCATGAATTGCTTGTTTTGCCCTTTGGTTTTACTAAGGCCTTAGCACTTTTATGAGATTGACGAATCATAGTATATTTGTTGTGGTATACTTTGATGACATCTTAGTTTATAACAGAAATGTTGATGAGCATCTTTATCACTTGAATATCATTTTTGATGTGCTTAAGAGAGAACACTTGTATGCTAATTTGATTAGATGTTCCTTTTGTTTAGATAAAGTTACATTTCTTGGATATATAGTCTCTTCTAATGGTGTACATGTTGATGAGGAAAAGGTGAAAGCCATCAAGGAATGGAGAACTCCTAAAAGTGTAAGTGAGGTAAGAAGTTTCCATGGGTTGGCATCATTTTATGGGTTTCTTAATCACTTTACCACAATTGCAGCCCCTCTCACAGAAGTAATCAAAATAAGAGTTAAGTTTAGATGGGGCAGTGAACAAGAACAAGCTTTTCAAATACTCAAAACTAAACTTGCATGTGCCACCATTCTTTCTCTACTCGATTTCTCTGATGTTTTTGAAATAGAATGTGATGCTTCAGATGTGCGAATAGGTGCGGTTTTAATGCAAGAGGATAGACCTATAGAATATTTTATATTTTAGTGAAAATTTAAATGGAGCTACTTTGAACTACTCTACTTATGATAAAGAACTCTTTATTTTGGTTAGGTCTTTGCACAATTGCCAACATTATTTATGGCCAAGGGAGTTCGTGATACACACCAATCGTGAATCCCTCAAACACTTGAAGGGACAAACTAAGCTAAGAAAATGAAATGCCAAATGGGTGGAGTTTATAGAGATGTTTCCCTATGTGATCGAGTAAGGTAAAGAAAACGTTCTAGCAGATGCACTCTCTAGGACGTACACTTTGATTTCTACCCTTGGTGCTAATTTGCTTGGTTTTGAACTTATTAAAGCATTGTATGTTGAGGATGATGATTTCAAGGATATGTTTGTTGTATGTAAAAAAGGTGTGTGTGGCAAGTTTTATTTGCAAAATGGCTATTTGTTTAGAAAAGGAAAAATTATGTGTGCCTAAATATTCTTTGAGGAAGTTATTTGTCATTGAAAGTCATGAAGGGGGCTAATGAGTCATTTTGCCATCTCTAAAACTTTGAGTATTTTGCAAGAACATTATTATTAGCCTCTATGAAAAAAGATGTAGTGAAAGTATGTGAAAATTGCATTGTTTGTAAGAAAGCCAAATCTACTCTTAAACCACATGGTCTTTAGATTCCTTTGCCCATACCTAATGCCCCTCGGGAAGATGTGTCCATGAATTTTGTGCTTGGTTTGCCTAGGACTTGGAGCGATAAAGATTCGATTCTTGTGTTAGTTGATAGGTTTTCAAAGATAGCTAACTTCATTGCAGGCTCTAAAGTTGAATATGCTCACAATGTCTCTAACTTGTTCTTTGAAGTTGTTAGATTGCATGGAATTCCTAAAACCATTGTGAGTGATAGAGATACAAAGTTCTTAAGTTTCTTTTGGAAGGTCCTTTGGGGAAACTTATTAACCAAATTGTTGTTTTCTACTACATGTCACCCCCAAACGGATGATCATACGGAGGTAGTTAATAGGACCTTGGGTACTATACTTAGAGCCATAATCAAAAGGAATTTGAAGTCTTGGGAAGATTATTTGTCATTCATTGAATTTGCTTATAATAGATGTGTGCATTCTTCCACTCACTTTTCTCCTTTTGAATTGGTATATGGCTTTAATCCTTTAACTAGTGTATATCTAACCCTTCTACTTTTGAATGAAGTGCAGAGCTTAGATGGCAAAAGGAAAGCGAATTTGGAGAAGCAAATGCATGAGAAGCTTAGGGTGAACATTCAATTGCAAAACCAATGCTATGCCAAGAATCACAACAAAGGTAGAAGGCCTAAAAGATTTGAAGTGGGAGATTGGTTGTGGATTCACCTGAGAAAGGAAAGATTGCCACAAGTTAGTATTACTAAACTTGATCAAAGAGGAGATGGACCCTTCTAAATCATTGAAAGGATACATGACAATTAATACAAAGTTGATCTTCAAGGTAAATATCAAGTTAATTCAATATTTAATGTTAGAGATCTCTCTCCTTCTGATGTAGATGACGAAGATTCTAGGACAAATTCTTTCGAGGAGAGGGGGAATGACGGAGATCAACTTCCATCAATGCCGTCAGGACCAATTACAAGTTCAAGGGCTTCAAGAATGAAGAGGTCGTTGATGGCGTATGTGCAAGACAAAGAAAAACTACTTGATTTTGAAGCAATGATGGAGATATCAACACTTGATCAAGCTAAGTTAATAACAAGTTATTCCATATTTGAAACAATGAGAAGTCTTTTGAGAGGATTGAAGGTTTAGGAATGTGCCAAAAAGATGTTAGTTCAAGTTCCCAAACAGTGCAAATTGAAGGCGAGACAAAGCATGGAACAAAGGATGAAAGAAAGTGCAAAGGGTGTTGTGAAACACTGCAACCGGGGCCAAATATCATTGCCACTAGTGCCGACTGCAGAAGCTGGCCAAACCGATGATTTATTGGGAGTGTCCTGCTCACTGTCTAGTGCTCCAACCTACGTTGGACAAGAGCCAATTCAGCTCGACATTGCTTTGTTTTTCAAGGATTTTCATGTTTTTTTCTTGTTAACTAGACCTTCTATTAAGAGTATAAAAGTCTAATTACGTCATGCACTAATTATTAGGTTAAGTTAGGGGTTTGGGACTATATATAGTCTTTTATTTGTAATTTCCAAGAACATCTATCTATAAACAACTTTTAATTAAATTGCATCAAATTTCAAGATCAAACTTGGTCTTTCATGTGTCTCTTAAGAGTCGTTCTTAGGCTACTACACTTACGGGAAATCAATTACTTTGGGGTGAGGCATTGATTAGTCTCCCAGGTGTGAATCTTGATGATAGAAGGTTTTAGTGTTCATACATGCAAGAAATCAATCAAAGTAATGAAGGACTCATCAAAGATTCAAGGGAGATTAAATTGGCCATTGTTGGATAATCAACAAAAACCAACCTCTTGATTTGGTACACACTTCAATACCTCACCCCAAAGTGATTGAATGCCCCATTGTGTAGTGACCCAAGAACTCTAAGAGGAACTCTCAAGGACACTCAAGAAAGATCATGTTTGATCTTCAAATTTGATTGAATTCCAATGGAATAGTGTTTGTCTAAAAGTTATCTTCCAAGTCACAAATAGATAACTATATATAGTAACATAAGCAAGAAGCAATAATACTAGATAAAAAGATCTTGTTAACCTTCTAAAATAGCTTAAAAGACAAAAAAAAAAAATCAATAAACACAACCGTAATCGTCAAAAAAAGGTCAAGATCGTATTGAGGACTAAGCTGAGAAAATGGGTACAATAGTTGACGAGCGCAGGTGTACCCATCGGTTAGTGCACCGGTAATTCTCTGGAAATTTTCTAGAAATCTTGAAATTGCCTCTTGCTTCACCAGTGGAGGGGAGGACTTGACTCGTGCCAATCAGTGGGGTCAGTTGAGCTTTTCCTTGGGCTTAAACCTTTCTTCCTTCTTGTTTTTAACTCCACTCTTGGATGCTACATCCCAAGCTTCTTCCACTCTATTCCCTTGGACATTACGGCCTTGATTCTCACTTAGAACTTCTTCATCAAATCCTTGAATCCTCCATAAGTTATACTCCTTCATGGCTTGTTCTTTATCAAGTTTAACTTCCTTGAAAATGATTTCAAAGTCAAGTTGTTCCTCCTTGTCTTGCATGAAAAACACCATTGATCTCTTCACCTTGGCTGCCCTAACTCTTGTAAGTGGACCCGTTGGCATTGTTGGAGCTTGATCTCTCTCACCTGGGCACATTTCTAAGCCCTCCATCATCCCAAAAATCTCTTCTATCTTAGCTTCATGGAACATGGCATTATCTTCAAGTTATTCTTCTTTGATTTTCATCAATGCCATCCGATCCTTGTTAATCTCTAACTCCTTATACTTGACCTTGAAGTACAAATCTTTGTATAAGAACTTCAACTTCTTCATCTTGTAACTCTTCAATTCATGTTTTGATTTCCCTCTTGAATCTCCATTTTTAAGAGTGAACTTGAAGAGTAGAACTCCACACTTCTTGCCAAGTGACTTGTGTCTTTCAATATCTTAATGTGATGGCTTCCATGATTTCTTCAATGTTAAGGTAGCTCCTTGATCCCTATCACTCCCAAATAAAGAGATTGGTTGTTGTTGTTAACCAACAAAATTCAATCTAATTACCCTTGAATCTTTGATGAGTCCTCTTCTTGATTGATAGATTTTTGAATGCGTGAACCCTAAAAAATTCATCCATCAAGAATCACATCAATGCTCCAGGAGATGCTTAGGATGATTTTCTTGTCATTGAGTATTGTTGATACCTTATGGATTTTTGAAGGGCTTTTGGGCAGAAGGTTGTAATGGATAATGCTTTATTTTTTATTTTAGCAAATGTGGATGAATTGCTATGCTATATTGAATTGGAATTTCTGGTCATAAGCATGCATTTCTTCTTGGAAAAATTTAGAATGTGTTAACAAATATTCCTGTTATATTTGTATGATATAACCAATACATGGCTGAATTCTAGTATTACCTAATATGGTATTTGTAAATATGTGATCATGTAATTGGACTTTAAAAAGTGATGACCAAACTACAAAAAAAACGGTTGAAAATCTTTGATAATAACTAAATGCATTTATGAAATTTGTGATCAGTATCATTGGCAATTTTTTACTTAGTATAGAACATTGTTCTTCTAAAGTTTGGGAAACATAAGGTTTCTGTGAGAGATCAACCAAGTACATCGAGACCTATCTATTACACAATTAGTTTGAGGCAACTTGTTGCCATCGACAAAAAATATTGAAGAGTTTCTAGATAGTTTGAACACGAGGATCTGCTGGAGCGGTACTCACGGGTAGAATTTCCTCAAGTTCATTGCATTCCAAGTCTGAGCGATGTCATTTCCATCCATATCTTTGAGCCGATAGCTTCCATTCTTGTTATCTTTTGCATCTGTGTATGCTCCTTCCCATATGGGATTGAGCTTTTTGGTGGAGTCTTGTCTGCTGACTTCATTTTTCCTAAAGACAAAATCACCAACTTGCAAGGATTGTCCATGAACATTCTGATTGTAATGCTTTTCTAGCTTCTTCTTGTGAATGGTTTCCTATATGGCTGCTTTATTTTTTGTTTCCTCCAAAGGGACAAAGTTTTTGGCCAGCTTGTGGTCATTTCATTCGGCATTAACTAGATCGATTCTAGTTAAGGAGCTACCAATTTCTACGGGTATCATCTCATATGTGCCAAAACAAAGGTTAAATGGAGATTCCATTGTTTGAGCAATAGGTGTTGTTCTGTAAGACCAAAGTACATTTGGGAGGTCATCAACCCATTTTGTTTTAACAGATTCTGATCTTTTCTTGAGTCCTTGTAGGATGATTCTATTAGCTACTTTAAGCCATTTGTTTGAGGGTGACCGATAGATGTAAGCCGATGGTCAATTTTCAGTACATTACAAAAGTCCCGAAATTCCTTAGATTCAAATTATTTTCCATTATCGGTTGCTAGGATCTGCAGGATTCCATATCCTGTAATAATTTGTGCCTAAAAGAAATCGTTTAATTATCTTGAAATAATTGAAGCTAAGGTTCTAGCCTCGATTCATTTGGTGAAGTGGTTGATCACTACCACCAAAACGCTCTGCTTCCACTAGCTTTTAGGAAAGGATTGAGTAGATCCATCCCCCATTGGTGGAAGGGGATCGGGCTACACATTGAATGTAGATCTGTCCAGGGTAAATGATGGAAGTTACCATGTAGTTAACATTGCTTGCAAGATCATACAAGCTCCACTGCATCACTGTTCATGGTTGGCCAAAAGTATCTTGTGTGCATAACCTTTCTTGTTAAAGATTAACTTCCAATATGAGATCCACATATGCCTTCATCAACCTTTTTTAGAATGTAATTACCCTCTTTGGGGGTAACGCATTTTAGGAGCGGCCATGAGTAGGCTCTATGGTATAGTTGATTGTTCATGATCACATATACCTTTGTTTTTATCCTCTTGGCTTCGACCTTATATTAGGGAGTGTACCATCTGCAATTTATTGCATGATCAACATTATCCATGACATGTTTGCATTTAAGTTGCATACAAGGATGTTGTGGATGCCATGTTTTTCTAAAGGTTCTATCCAGATACCATCAAGTTGCTTTACAAATTGTACCTTTGATAAGAAATTAGCCTCAGCATTGTCCTTGAGAGGGATGTGCTCAACTTTAATGTACTTAAAATTTTCTTATAGCTTTTAAGCTTCGGTCAAGTACTTTTGCATGTTTTCATCTCCAGCTTCGTACTCAAAATTGACGTGCCGTACCAACAACTGGGAATCGGTCCTGATAATAAGATTTTAAATGTGAAGACTTTCAACTGCTTTTAATCCTGCGAGAAAAGCTTCATATTCAGACTCACTGGTACTTATCTGAAAATTATATTCAAGGCATATGCAAAGGGTGTACATTCGGGGCAGACAATTACAAAGCCCGTTCCTTTACTTGATCCCTCCGTGTTAAGTATCCAATAGTCTTGCAAAGAAGGAACATTGTTAGAGTCAACTGGGATACATTGAGAGGATTCCGTTTAATGTGCACTCCAAGACAAACCAGCAAAAACCTGACCTTTCACAGCTTTCCTAGGTAGATAGTGGATATTGAACTCTGATATCCCATTTCATCAATAGGTCTGCTATGTCCGCCTTATGTAGGATTTGCTTGAGATGAGCATTTGTTAGCACATTAATTTTGTGAACATGAAAGTATGGCTTTAATTTTTGGGTCGTTGTTAGTAAGGACAAAACATGCATCTCCAAGGCCGAATATCGTGATTTTGGTCCTTGGAGAACATGGCTCTCATAATAAATTTGCTTTATGTTTGAACCCATAATTACACATAAAATCAAACTTATTGTGATAGGTTAGACTGACAAATAAAGTTGAATATCCTCATCGAGGATAAGAGAGACTAAGATTGGCTGCAATCCTAGGTATTCCTTTATATTATGGAATGCGGTCTTACATTCATTCATCCATATGAATTTTTTGAGTTTTTAATTACCTTATAGCAGGGTAAAGCGTTTTCTCCTGATTTTGAGAGGAATCTGTTGAAGGCAGCGATTTTCCTAGTCAGTCGTTACACCTCTTTGATAGACAATGGTGATTTCATGTTCAACAAAGCTCGGATCATGAGATTCTATTCCTCGGCGGGAAACCGTGTATCTTAAAAACTTGTCGACTTCAACTCCAAAAGAGCACTTTTTGAGTTCAATTTCAGCCCATGTTCCAACCTCATCTTTAAAGATTCTTCTAGGTCAAAGGAAAAGGTTGATGTGTGAGAGATTTGATTAGGATGTCATCAACGTATGCTTCCACGCTCCTACCCATCTGCTTGGCGAACATCATGTTCACGATGTCCTGAAAATCGGCTACGACATTTGTTAGGCAAAAGGGCATTCTAGTGTAATAGAATAGCCCTTGTGGTGTGGTGAATGAGTTTTTGTCTTCATCTTCCTCATCCATTTGAATTTGATGGTAGCCCTTGTGAACATCTAAGAAGGAAAGGAGTGAATAACCGGTTGTAGTATCAACTAGATGGTCCGTTCTTGGCATGGGGAAGGGCTTCTTTGGTGTTGCCTTGTTCAATGAAGTAAAGTTAAAGCACATGCTCCACGTACCATCAGGATTTGGCACCATCACAGGGTTTGATAACCACTTTGGGAATTAGACTCTTCAAATGATCTCAGCTTTGAGCACATCCTGGACTTCAGCTTTGATTACCTTTTGCTTATCTAGGGCATAGAATTTTCTGGCTTGATCAACTAGCAAATAAGAATCGAGCACCCCTAACTAATGCTCAACAAATGTTCTAGGGATGGTTCCCCTCATATCTTGCGAGCAATTCGACTAGCCCATGTTTTATTCTCACTGGAAGGCTTCTTCCAATGGTGATTGTTATTTCAGGGTGTCTGGCATTGATCTGAAACTTTTCCATCTCCCCAATGGATTCCACTCTCTCTTTTTCTTGGAGGTTAGGGATATCATCTGTTTCAATTTTAGCTTTCGATTGGCTTTCCCGTACAGATTTCCATCTAAAAACAGGTGTGGGCAGCCTTGATATCTTCGCCAATCTTGATGAAGGAGCTCCCATTAGGAATCAGTAGAATGTTTGAGAGAGTACTAACTTATGCTTTCATGAGGTTTAGGCCAGGCCTTAACCAAATGATGTTGTAATTAGGTGATGAATCAACAACAATGAATTGTGGCTGTTTTTTGACAATGTCTTTCCCCCTAACAAACATGAAGAGTAAATGTGACCAGAGCATTTATTGTCTCTCCTGAAAACCCTACCAATGGTATTCTCGATGTCTTGATGGACTCGTTTGGCAATCCCATTTTAACATAGGTATCATAGTAGATTATATTTGCCGAGATCCCTCTGGCCACCAAGATTCTTTTCACTAAACAATTAGCTATAGTTAGGGAGATCACCAAGGGCACATTGTCGTTGATCACTTACGAAGGGTTGGTTTTGAGCTTCTTCTTTGGTGAACCTCATAACTAGTATGGGTCTTTGAAATCAAGTCAATCACTCTAGGGGGAGGTTCTTATTGCTGTGGGGTTGGGTTGCTGGCCACTGCTTGGACATTGTTGATGTATTTCTTTAGATGGCCTCTATGAATAGTGGCTTTCAATTTTTCTCTTGAGCTGGTAAAAATCATTAGTTGTGTGGCCAAGATCTTTAGGGTACATGTAGTATTTGCTAGTATCTCTCTTTTCCATAGGGGTTTGAATCAGCCTTGGTGAGTATAAGATGCCAAAGCTTTCTACTTGTTGTAGTATCATTGCTCTGGGAGTGTTTAAAGGTGTCAAACTTCGCTTTAAAGAAATGTTATTCTAGTGCCCTGTGCTTTTTTGGTCCTTAGAGTGGGCATTGTGTGGCCTTTTGTTGAAGCTCCTGTTTTGAGAGTACTGTGGTTGATCAGCACGATCATTCGTAGCATCGACAAACTTGGACAATGCCTTATTGCAGTTGCTTTTGGGGAGTATAGTTTCTCGACTGAAAGGCCGAATGTTGAGCATGATTATCACCTTGAGGATAGTTATGAAATTTCTGTCGCTTGACGATCCTGATGTCGTTGGGGTTCTTGGCAAATGTTTGGAGCTCTTCTTGTCGAATAGTAATCTTTGAGGGCATGGATGATTGGATAATGATGAGCTTGCAAACCTTATGTATCAGCTCAGAACTTGATCTGGAAGGATTGGCATAAATCTTCTCATGGTTCCTTCCTAGCTTTAGGCCATTGCAGAATGCTTCAACATAAACTGACTCAAGGCAATTCGCTGTTTGTTGTGCCTTAGCTTTGAATCTGTTCCAGTACTCATCTAGTGTTTCTTCCTTTCTCTAGCAGATATTTAGAATATGTGTTTGTGGCTTCAGTTGAATCGTATTTCCGGCATACTGGTTCTTGAAAAGCTAAGCCAACTTGGAGGAAGAATCAATTGACTTGATGGGTAGGTTTGAATACCAATCCAATGCTTTTCTTGCAAGTGCGATTGGGAAGGCTCTACATAGTAACAATTCGCCAGGATCATAGAATGTCATCACTGAATTATATCTGCTCAAGTGTTGCTTGGGATCAGTTGTACCATAGTAGTTGTCCAAGGAGGAAGTCTGAAATCCCTCAGGACCTTCCCATGTCTCAAAGTTCAGCTATTAGTTGACTTTACAGAGTCAAAATCATACTTTAGGAGCATCGACATGACTTTTTGCACCTGCTCCATCTTTTCCTCCAAACCATTCACTTTATTGGCCAAGCCCTATGGGTGTCAACTAGAGAATGCTTCTTCAGAAACGTGTATCAGGTTTATCTCGGGTTTTTGGCTTGTTGGCTTCTTCGGGTCAGGCTCGACTTTCTTGGCCTGCTTTCGAGGGGGGCAATGTAGATTTCTCATGAGGGGGATTCTTATCTCTTGGCTCTTTATGCATCGATACTTCCCTGCCTTTGCCCCCAATTCTCTTTGATTGAACCTTTCATGTCTCTACGGACTTTGAAGCTTCAACTTGGTTAGAAAATTCTTCTTTTTCATTATCCTTTGGGGATGATGATGTTCTATTCCTAGAGATACTTCTCGAAAGCTTCATGTTATTCAATAGTGAGCTTCAACTTCTCGATAACTGTGGGCTCCTTCCTTAAATGCTTCAGAGTTCCAGTGCTCATTAGCTGGTCGAAAGTGGCATCACCCATAACTTGAGAATCAGATCTTTTAGTTCGTCCCTATTGGCTGAGGGTGATCGGCCTACTTGGATCCTTAAACTTATAGTATCTCGAGGTTCTTGTAGACTTAGGATCAGCCACCTGCCCTTGGGGATCCTTCAGCTAGTTCTTTGGATCCTAAGGATCTTTTGGATTTGAGGATCATCTTGATGGGGTGCAATAGGATCATTCATAGCTTGTTTAAAAGATGTGGGATGATTAGATCTAGTCTTCATGATATATCAGCTTGATATGCCTTGAGATCATGGTGGGTGCCAATACAATCTTGCCAATATGACAAGATCGTTGCGGGGTCAGGTCTGCAAGAAAGGTGATCAAAGCAAATTGGGTGTCATCCCAGTTTCCCTCCGATGCTTAAGTTAGAATAAGAGGAGGGGTAGAAGAGTAGAATGCAAAAGGGACTTAAAGTGGTCATATCTTGGTAGGTGTGTTTTGGACTTATTTATAGGGAAATTTCAAATTCATCATTGTTGGACAGCTCTGTATGTCTTGTCAACTATCCCACAATTATTCCATGTTCTCTATGGTGTAAAGGCTATTTATTCCATGATCACGCTCCTATAATTATTCCGCATTAATTCCATGCACGCATGTCATAAATACTATGTCAAAAATGGTGTATACTTAACGGTATATATAGATCCGCCCTTTCCTTATTAAAAACATAAGGGCCCCATAAGCTCCTGCCTCTTTGCCACGTCCTGCACTTCCTCTAGGCCATATCCTGCATTTGACAGGAATCGAACTCGCACCCTATATGTACAAAAGCGAGGTTGGTATTATAGCAAACTTTCATAAAATTTATCACTAAACTATACACCCAGAAAGCTTAACTCAATAGTTAAAAGTTTTATTTTCGTGTGTTTATATCTTTAATGAATACGCTAGATTCATGTAGGTGTCCATCACAAGAACCTTGAACTGTGAACTTTGAATTCTCAGTTGTGCTAGGAACAATTGAACTCTGTACAACTTCAATTGGCCTACAGGCATTTTCGATGCTAAAAGGAAAAAGGAAATTAAAAAAAAAAAAAAATGTTCGGAGTTGATTAAAAGTCGGAATTCAATGGTGACTTGTTTGAAAATTGTGTTTCCCATAACAAAAAAAAAAAAGGGGAAATGAGAACTTGTAAATGGTTATGAGGTATTAAAAGACAAAAATATATGACCTAAACAAAAATATTAAAAGGGTAAATACGTTATTTTGTCAAGTAGCAAGAGACAAAGCAACAGTGGGGAGCAAATCCCTGTTTCTAGCATCGTCCGGTGAGTTAAGGTGGAAGTATCTTGATTCTTACCATCAACTATAACTTTTGATGTAATTGGTATTAAAGCCACAATTAAATGACTAGTTCGAATCTCGATTTTAACAATGCGACCTTGAAGTAATTGCCTAGTTCGTACATGGTGACATGCGGAGCATGGTGGATTGATGTTGTCTTTATGACGCAGAGCTGGCCCACGAAGATATTCAGGAGGGCCCATGTAGGTCCAAGAGGCTGCAGGAGAAGTTTCAAGGCAAATGGGGATGATCGAAAAAAGTTTCTGGGGTCGAAACGTAAGAAACGAAAAGTTGGGAGAGCGTTAGAATATGCTCAAATTTTACTGGTTGACCCGGAATGGTCCAGAGACCAATACTCACTACTATATTGTGACCAAAGCCATTTCTCGGCCATCCTGGATCATCTGGATGGACTTTTAGACCTTTTAAAAACTTTAGGGGTCTTTTTGTAATTTTCTAACTTTTATCCTAGGGTTTATTTAAGTCTGATTTTTCTTTGCTTTGGCGGACATTATTGTTGTTTTTAAGTTTTGAGTTTCTGACAATAAAATTCATCTCTCTTAGTGTCTCAAGAATATTGTCGTTTTATTCTTGATTCGCCCTTTCCTGTAAAAGACTTTCGAGTGAAGTTGTTTACAGTTAAAGGTTCTATCTTTCTTCCCATCATTATTCCGTTTTTGCGTCACTTTATTGGACCAAAATAAGACCTCGATTCCGGACTGGATTGTTGCATTCCAAATGGTAGACAAACCTGGGAAGGAGTGTAGTAAAATAGATAAGGAATTCATTAACATAGTTCTTTTCCCAAATATGGCGCTTCTTGTGTCATATAAGCCCTGTTTGTCCCGAATTAAATATCCAATTTAAGAAATATTCTCTTTATTTGAAATTAAATGTCTCACTTTGACTTATTAAAAAATTATTCAATACCTTTGACTTTCATAAAACATGTCAACTTATCCCTTATATTAATGTAATTTGTTGCAAGTTCTTTGTGCAAGTCGATGTAGAATCAAAAAACAAGGAGGATGTTAATGAAACTTTATACTCCCTCCGTTACAAAATATAAATTATTCTAACTAACTTTTTTTGTCAATAACTATAAGTTACTGTTGTTAGTAAATTAGGAATTTGATTGTTGTTTTTTTTTTTTTTTCTATATTATCCCTTTAATGTGATGTATAGTTCAATAATAGTTGTATTTTTGAAAGGATGATTAGAGGGTATTTAAGGATATTTATTTTAAAAGGAAATAACGGTTGGTGACTTATATGTAATGACGGGGGAGTATCAAAACTCTCTCAATTTTAAGAAATGGAATATTGAATTCAGGATAATCTAAAATGTAAGTAGGAACATTCAACTCACATGTATTATACTTTACTTAATCCTAGAGATGATTAACTAAACTTCATATTTAAAATCTGTTTATTTTTCTTAAAAATAACACATTCAATTTATGATAAGGTAAAATAAAAACAAAACACTGAAATGTGGAGGAAGGAAGTGAAATTTATAATACATGCACCCCATAACTCAAATTCCAGGGCAACAGTTACAAAGCAGGAGCAGAAAGAAAGGTTTGGCAGAGAAGATGAAATAAGTGCGAAAAGAAAGGAAAATGGAAAGGGATTCAAAGCATGTCCTCAATTCAAAGAAGGAGAGACAAGATCGCATTAGCTTGACAAAGACAGATGCAGCACAAATTATTTACGGGCCGGGCCCCTGCAGTCTCTTTAAGAACATTTATCTTATGTGGGGAAGGAAAGAGGAGAAAGACTTTAATCACATAATAAGGTATATATGATCCATATATAATGATTACTTAATGCACACAAATCATTGGTAAGTAAGGATCACAAACAACAGTTAATTATACAAATTAAACTCACAAATGATTGATTATCATCTAAGATTCCTCTCATATCATGTCCTTATATGATTCCTCTCATCAAATCAAGATTCTGTGGAAAATCTTGACTTGACAGGTCTTGAATTCTGTCATATAATTTACGCTAGAAAACTCAAAGAATTTTATCAGACACAAGACTTGAATAGAGAGAAATTAATGATGAAGTCACGAAGAAAAAGAAGAAGAAGAAGGAAACATGTTAATTTGAATAGACAACACAACAGTAGTGAAGGTGACATAAAGACTAAACGGGGAAAAGGAAATGGGCCGTGTGTAAAGAAAAGAAGGAAGATGCTGGCAATAATATATGAGTGTATATATACATGAACAGGTTTCTCAGAAAGCCTTTTGACCATAGGAGTACTGGAATGGAGTGGATGCTTCAAGGCCACCCTGAGCCCGAAGGGGAGGCATTGGCATCAGACAAGTAATGCAACGAAACACCAAAAGCTAAGGGAGGGGGAATGAATCTAAGCAAGATATATGGTCCAACATACATGGGACTTGGCCCTTCATCAGGGGCTGTAGGGTCCTCCTAGCTTTAGGACTCTTTGAATATGACCATCAAAATTATTATATCATTATTAAACTTGAGCAATTCATGCACTTACGGCCAAGGATTTCCATGCAGGCTTGTATCGACGCAAGCCCACATGATGTCCCCTCCCCCTCTCGCCCAGATAACCAATTATAGCTTAATTTGGATTTATCAAATTTCTGTTGCGTTTTTGGCGCTCTGTGACAAAGTTCTCATGTGTTTTGTTTCTCCAGATGCTTCTAGTTTTTTTCGATTTTTAATAAATTAGATTGCGAAGAAAAGTGATGGGAAAGGATTCATAAATAAATAATTATTGATGGAGAACAGAAATTACTAATAATTAACTGGTGTCTATTTTTCGATTCATTTGTAAGTTTTGGAATTAACTGACTGATATATCATTTACTCAAACACACGCCACGCTTATATGCGTATTCAGATGGTTAATATATATATATATA
>JAOXNR010045470.1:0-18889 GCA_028571225.1 Parsonsia alboflavescens | reverse complement strand
ATATCTCTTGATAAATAATTAAGGACGTAGGAAGACAATAAATAAATAAAACACTTTATTTATTAATAAGATAATTAGATGCTCTTGGACATACTAATATAACACTAAATGCTTAGCTACAAGCGAAAGCTGAGAGCAAAGCGAACAGGAAGGGTTGAGATCGAAGCCGGGGATAGGGATTGCGAAGCGAAGCGAAGCAAGAGCATGCGGAGACCAGAGCCTCTTTAACCAGCTTATTCACCTTCAAGCCTTCCCCTTTACTGATCGAGGGGAAATGCATTTCGAACTGAGAATGGTAATCTAGAACGTGTTACCTTGAGGACTGCAACCTTTAACACTCAAACAGCAGGCTCAGTACCTTAGATTCGAATTGTTGATGCCATAAGAATAGATGGTTTCTAATTTCGGAGAAAATAAAAGCTACAATTTAGAAAAGCAGATTGTAATCATCTTCGTTTTTAATTTTTTTTTTTTTTGGTGTGTTTTGGAATTTGGGAATAGGCAAGTGTGAATGGGCTTATTTGATGTAGCTCTGGGAAGCTTGCAATTGTTCTGGACCGCGAAGGAAGGTTTTTGGGCATTCGATGGTGCGTAAGTGGAGACAATAGCGTCAGCGGTGATGGTGGCGGCTTGAGGTTGTTGTGGTGGTGGATCCATCGTTCAAGGGGACGAGGTTGTCCGATCTGTGTAGATTTTGAGGTGGTTGTCGCAGATCTGAAAAGGAGCAGATCGTAGAAGCGAAGATAATGGCAGCCAGCGAAAATTTGCCGGGTGAATTGCTGGCCATAGGGGAGTTTACTGGTTGGATGAAAATTTTCTGTTATGTTTTTGGATTTGTAGAAAGAAAAATTAAAATTTTTTGATAGGTTTGTACATGTGAGAAAATAAAATCTCCAGCTTTGTATTTTGTAATTGAAGGATGAAAATGCCTTGAAAAAAGATCATATGGATGGCGGTTGAGCCATTAGTAAGTTAACCATCTTAATTGATGGAAGGTTATCGATGGATATATTTGAGATGTGAAAGCTATGAAAGGATCGAAAATTAGTAAAATATCATATGTAAGTATCGTGAATAGGTTGAAGGTTATGATAAGTAATTAATTCAAAAAATAATAATAATACACTTTATCACCTTAATCTTGAATTAACTATTACATCCTAAAAGTGATGATTGCAAGCACTATTTTGTAGATGGGCTTGGATTGGTTATTAAATCAGTTTGAAATAAGGTATTAAATTGTTTTTTTATCAAAAATGTTCTCTAAATAAAAGATCAGGATAAATTGATTAATTGGATCAGTGAACCGCTGAACTGATGATTTAATGTTGAATCAATCAATCTTTCAAAAGATTCAAATTGAGACTAAATTTATCCAAATTTTAACAGTTCCAATTAAATTAAATATACTTTAATATTAAATCATTCTTCAATTAAATTATAAATTTACTCATTTAATTATTTTAAAATCAACAAATTTACTCAAAATATACTTCATTAGTAAATATTAATAAATAAAAAAAAATCTTATAATCTTCAAGCTTTACCCATACTAAAACATTATCATTTTTAAATCCCTATAAAATAGAACTTATGATTATTAATTATAAAAAACTATTAATATCATATCTATAAATTTAACTTCAATATTATTGTATTATAAAATTATTATATCTTATATTATTGACAAAAAAAAAATATCGATAAGAAATGTAATTTTTATTTTTTTATATAATATTATTGATTTAATTAGGATTCAATTACGATTGGACCATTAAACCATAAACTTATAATTTTTCTGATTTGATGTCCGGTCCGATTTTTAAAACATTGCTTGCAAGTTCTAATTTAATATAAGATCAATCAAAAAAATTTCTTGCAACGTAAATCTTAAAAAGTGATCAACTTTCTTCAATTCAGTCAAGTATCATTTGTCAGGTTCGACATTGAATATCCTATTTTTAAAATATTTGAAATTAAAAATTACGTTTTACTTTTTAAAGGACAAACTGACTTAAAATAATCCTTTCACACGTTTTTCAACTTGTTCTTTTTCATTAAGTTAGTAAAGACAAAGTTGGTAACCAACTGAGGTTTTGTTTTTCTTCTTCTTCTTTTTTTTTTTTTTCTTTTTCTAACGATGCGTTAAATTTCAAATGAAAGAAAAGAATATAATCACTACCCAAAAAAAAAAAAACCATCTAGTGATAGATGACAGAAATTTTCTATCATGAGTATGAGTACTATTATTCTGACAGTTTATATTTTCATCATTATAATTAAATATATTATTGACAAAAAAATATTTCCATCGCTATAAATTGTTTATTCTGAAAAGAAAAATACTTCAGTATATATTTATTTATTGATAGATAAAACTACGGTCTCTATAGTACAGGTTAAAAAAAAAATTATATTAATCAATCTCACAATGCTTCCCAAAACTTTTGTAGGTGAATTTATTTTTTATATAAATCCATGAGTATATTAGTACTTCTTGAGATTAAATAAATAATTATTAACTAATTAATATAAATAATGTTTTTCATATGTTTTAAATAATTAAATTAAAATATGAATATAGAAAAATCATAAGATATATATTTTTGACGAATGGTTTTTAACCATCAGAGGAAACTATACATTCCAATTTACCATCAGAGATTTTCAAGATTTTTCTAATGGAAATTGGTCGTCATTATATGGCAATTGTTTTTGTAGTGAATCTCAGATTCATGATCAATAGTATTGGTTAAACAAATATTACTCCACCATTTGGTAAAATAAATTCACAATAATATTTTAGAAAATAATATTGCAATTACTTTATCCTAAAATATAAGTCGTTTAAAGATATTTTATTTATTTTAAAATATGAAATAAATCGTTTCACGATTATCAATTAATTTACCGGTCGAATGTTGTTTCCATTCTTACTTATCTATTTATTGCAATGAGACAAAATTACAGTTATCAAAAGAGAAAAAAGAGTGTATTCTTGGCGTAATATTCCTACATTTAAGAAAGACTTCTTATTCCCATATAAAATGATAGAAGTAGCTAACGCCCGAAAGACAGAGGTGCTACTAGAATTATAAATTCTTGGTCCCAGTTAGAGTCCAACCGACCATGCATTGCTTGGATCACGATCCATTATTAATATCATTGTAAGAATCCAAGGAAGAAGTCTCTCCCCAGCAATGAGTTATTAGCACATGGCTCTCCAACCTCTAGTGCATTCGATACTGCAGTTTTCTAAGGGCAGAGACGGCTGACTTTTATAATTTCCACCATAATTGTAGGCCCAATTTTCTCTTCATTTTCCCCCCTTTTTTTTTTGGTTGTTGTCAAAGTGTGGGCGGATTTAACTTTGTTTCAGACCTTTTGAAATGGGAAATTGACTACTACTCCCCTAGTACTTATTTTAATGCTTCTTTTGTGGCCTGCATTAATGAATTGCTGGAAAATTTTTGACAAGACCTAGGTATACTATTATGGTATTAATTTATTTGCAATTATTTGAGTAACTGATCTAAAAGCAAGAAATATTAAATTTCTTATATCTCTAAGAAAGAAAGAAAAAAAAAGAAGAAGAAGTTAATATTTTTTAAAAGAGAATTATAATTAAGGATAAATTAAACTAAATGCATGCGTTGCCAACTTAATGATAAAAGCATTAATAGTTTCCATGCATTTTAATTAATTTTGATTCGTTCAATTTTTGTCTTTCTTTTAATTTTTATTTTTTATAAGTGATGTTCGGATTATTTTCACATACCGACCTAGAGTATTCTGTTAGAAGCAGGATCCACCATGTAAGAATTTAAACTCATATAAATTGATTCACCAAGATTAGAGATACAAGAAGATCAAATCAAATTCATCACCTGAAATTTTAATACCGTTCAAATTTATTATATCTAGTTTACTTTTCGCTTCTAATTAATACTACAGCTTTATCATATTTCTTTATCTTTGTGGAGATTAATCCAACCACTTCGAGACAAAAGTAGTATTTTAATTAATTAAAGGGATTTCTTTTGGGGGGTTTTTTACGAATTTGTTCTGGAGATTGGCATTTTCTTTGGTGAAATTGTGTGCTGAGGCATGTTGTCTATGGATGAAAGACTTGCGAGACCAAGTCATTGTGGTATGCAATGATATAACTAAGGCCTCATTTCTGTCTTTCTGGTTCATTATCAATTAAATTTTGGTTTCTACTCTTGCTTTGGGATTTTCATACAAATTAAGAATCAAAATATTATTTTTTTTAAAAAAAAGGAAAAATTAATAAGCTTTAGATAAAAAAAATTCAAACAAGGAAAATAATAAGGTGGGATTTTAAAAAAAGAAAAGAAAAAGAATTTATCAAATTGTATAAAATTAATTAACAACTTATATTTTTCAAAATGTTCTTAATCCATAACGGAATAAAAATAAAATTATGGTTTAAATTCAAGGTAGTTGGAGGCTCCGATCTCTTATTATACATTTGTGTATATTATTACATCAGTAAAAATTTAACACTTATCTCTAAAATATTAATTTTATAGAATTTAGTTTATCTTTTTAAGATTTAATATATAAAATATATTAAAAAATAATAATTAAAGATAATGCGTAGGAACCAATTTTGCAAGTATCTGTTCACGGAATATATATGTAGGCCGATTATACATCTATATTTAAAAAGAATTAACTCGTAATTTTGGTCTATTTTAATGCACGACAAACGGACTCCCTATTGCTTATATAATTAACATGTACTATAATTCGTCATTTTCATGTTATTGTAATATTTTGAGATCTGACAAAACCTTGAAAATCTCGGCTTTCCATTAGAAGCAAATAATCATTTTATTTTGTTATGGAGGATGTAATCATTTTCCTGCACCTAATTATTTGTCCATCTATTTTATATATGGTAAGCAAATCTCACAAAAATGTGCTCTTTAGTTAGGCGTTATGGTTGAATTGAATTCTATATAATTGATGATCATTTCTTTTATCTATTTATATATTAATTTGTGATTAGGTATGTGCTTGGAATTCTGTTGATAAATCCCTTCTTTCATAGACCAAATCACATCGATTAGACGTCTAGAAAATATCAGTATGAACAGAAATTATATGGTAGCGTAGAAATGGGGAAAAAAATGATTTAATTATTAAAGTCATATTTTCATATACAAAATCATGATTATTGATTCCACATTGTGCATGCTATATATCTAGATATATATATGGATTTGCTAATGCACGTTTCGGAGTGCGTTTCAACAGTTACCGTAACGGAATTCTTACTCCGCTTAGTTGGTTGCATGAGCACTGTGGCAAGAATTCCGTTACGGTAACGATTGGAGTGCGTATTAAGACGTGCTCCGAAACGCCACTTAGCAAAAACGTATATGTATATGTAATCATAATGAGTATCTCAATATTTCTCATAATCTATAATTTCACCTGGCTTATGATTTTAGTGCTCTCCCTTGCATGCAAAGCCATACTCTGATCTAATTAATCAAATGCATGCAAACATGGGAAAGGAATCCCACCGCTACATGCAACCTCTACCCACAGGGTGTCCTCATATATTGATACATAGTTTCTTTTTCTATATGCATGCATGCATATGCATATAGCCAATCAATTTGTTTGGTGGGATCAACATTTCATCTGACAGTAAAGAAAAAATCAATAGAAAATTTCGGCAAAGTTGAAACGCTTCATTTTCATGAAATGATTAATGTTATATGTAATACTCAATCGACGGTCAATAAATATAAATTATTAATCCTCATTTTATAAAAAAATTTTAAAAAAATTTTCTTTGTAAATTATTCTGACCTAATCATTTAAAAAAAAAATGTAAACACTATTTCATAAATATATCATTAAAGAAGTAATATAAAAAAATTTTTAAATATTTAATTAATTAATAATAATGATTTATAATAAAATAAATTAAAAAACTGCATCTTAACGAGAAGGGGTGATTTTTTTTCTTCGAAAGCTATGCGTGGATGGGTCCATGGCCGACTACCATGTAGGTAACCTACACGTAGCCTCATCCATAGACCATTCTCAAGACAAGAGATTTTGATTTAGCCAAACGAGAGAGGTCGGCAGGGCAGGGCCTATTTATATATAGTTGTATATTTATATATTTATGGCATTTGACTGCGTCGTCTTCAACTTGGGTTTTGGTTGATCAACTCATGCTTTACACACATATCGAGAAATGCAAAACACATTGAAGGATCAACTGAATATTATTTATGTATTATTTTCCCTATCCATTGAATATTCTATTTTGATCTATATAAATTTTTTAAAAATTTATTGATTTAGTTCATTTTATATTTAATAATATTAATTTTTTTAAAAAAATTTAATTATTTTGAGAAATATGACATTTATTTTTGAATATCTTAAAATAGAAATATAAATATTCAATTTCCTTCCGATATTAGATCCATTTTGATAGATTTTAAAAAATATTTTTTAAAATTGGTTTTTGTAGAAGTACTTTTAAAAAAAAAATTAAGGAGTTTTGTGTTGGGAAGTTTTTTTGTAAAAGTGATCTTTTTTTTTTTTTAAAAGTATTTTGGATAAAAAAGCACTTATGAATTTTTTTTTAAAAAAAATCTTTTGTTATATGATATTTTTTTAACTTTAAAATAATTTTTAAAATATAAAAGCTATAATATTTTTAAAATCAATATTTAATTTAAAATAAAAAATAGAATGAATAATAATAAAAAATAAATTTTCCATTTAATCTGAAAATATTAAAAAAATGATTTTTTTCTATTTTTGACATATTTTTATTCTCTATAAATTATAAAGATAATACATGAATTAAAAGAATTGAATTTTAAAAATATTATAATATAAAAAAAAAAGGAGAAAGAAAAATAATAAAAGGCACGATTGAAGGTTGAAGTTTGGGGATAATAAGAGATAAATGAATGAAGAAAAAAAAAAATCGACAAGATTGTTGGGGGAGTTATTTGCTGGTTGAGGGGTAAATAGACACCTGAAGGGAACAAGGGAGGGAATGACAGGATGGTGGCTGATGGGTGACGAGGGGCTGGGGGGTAAAAAAAGGAAATTTTTAAAGAGAGAAAGAGAGGAAAAAATTCAACAAAAACACAATACTAATAATCATAATAATATGGAATGCGAAAGTGTTTTTTATAACTTAAAAAATAAGCAGAATTTTAGGGTTTTTTTTTTTTTTTTCAACTTGTGAGTCTAAACAAACAATAATATATTTTTTTTTCAAAAAATAAAAACTTTATTTTAAGAAAAGCCCAAATAAATAGGACCTTAATGTTTTGTTCTTTTAATCATCTCAAAGAGAAATTAAAGTGATGAATTTCCAGGAAAGAACCTAACGGATGGTTTTCAACTCGATCGCACCGCATTTCGAAAAGTAATTTCAAAATTTTCAACCGTGATCATCTCTCCAGATGGATTCTCTCTTTGGTCATTAAAAAGAAAGATATTGTTGGATGAAAGTTTAAACTCAAATTAACTTTTCGGCCAGGCCAGCAAAAGAGAATTAGAATCCAAGTAAGCATAAAGTTTCCCTGAACGTCTAAACTGGATTAGGACAAAATTTCCATCTTTGGGGATAAAGCAGTTGTTTTCTTTAATAAATTATAAATATATATATTAATTTTTAAACCAAAAACCAAGGAATCATCGATGGGTTTTAATTTGTTGCTTTTAAGCCATTTGTTAAATATTGAAATTGGAGTTGTGTTTTCAAGGATGATGTCTTCCCCCATCCTTATCCTTTTTTTGCTGTGTGGATGCTTCGATTCCATATGTCATACATATCTAGAGTAATGATATAATATAGAACTATGAAATTATTTTGTCTGAGGTCAATATTTTTAAAGTAAGTCACCTCTTTATTTATATGCATAAATGAATATCTCGATTTATTGGCCTCTTTTGTATTTTTATGATCAGTTTCAGGTTAATACAAATTAATATTCTTTATATATGATGGATTTTAGGATTCCGAATGTAATATATATAATTTCTATAGGTTAAGAAATCTATCTATATATTATTAAAAGAAATATAAGTCTACTGTAGAGTTGTAAGGTGTCCACGTAATAATAAATTAAAACTAAAGAGAAAATAAATGGGAAAGAAACTTATTATTATTAATTAATAGGAAGGGCAAACAACAGGAATTAGAGAAAAAACACTGGCAGCTTTGGATCCAATAGAAGGTAAAATATACCCTTGGCCACTAACTCCATTTCTTTCCGGTGTTCTTCCTCTTTGTTTTTCTAATGAAAGATATTTTAGATAAAGAATGATGAAAGATTTCCTCTAAACAACACATATAAATTTGATGTCTTATAAAAAGATTTCTATGATTAAGAAAATTCAAAAATATATTTCTAGAAAAATTAAATATTTATACTTTTTATTTTTAGTTATAAAAAATAAAATAATTACCTTTAAAGGTGAGAAAGATTTTAAATTGAAATTCAAGTAAAAATAAAAATGTAATCTCATAATAATTTATTAGTTGAATTTATAGTAATATTCGAAAAAAAATTCGTTTTTGATGATATCAAACTAAAATAATTTTTATTTTTTGAATTTGAAGAAATATTTATTTATACGGGTAACTAGTAACATATTGAGTTATCTTTTCATGATTATAACTTATGTTAATTTTATTATTTTTGCACTCTACTACAATCAATATTGATTTTCCATGTATCGCCTAGGTATTACTAGGGTATAAAGGAGTCGAGTTGAGCTCGAATTTACTAGGCTCAAGCTCGACCTTTTCTTATAAGGAAGACTCGCAAACTTGAGCTCAGACTCGTTAAGTTTAAAAAATTAATAAAATTAAATTTTACAATAATAATATTTAACATCAAATTTATTTATTCCGTGCATTTTAATCTAAATCTTCCTTATAAGTCTCTGAAGTCTTGAATTAAAAACTTTTAAATATATATTTATATATATATATATTTAACACTGAAGTTACTTAAATCACAACCCATGTCACAACAAAATGATCAAATTTGTATCACAAGTTTCTCCCAAATTGATGAAATACAATTCTTGTAATTCTTTTTGTACAAATTCTGTAATTCAATTGAGTGCTTGAAATGATAAGATTTCAATTCTATTATAACAAACAAGACAATTCGCAATGTTTTACATGTACCTAAATATATATTTATGTATGTGTGTGTAATAATCACTCAAATAAAATAATAATTTTCTTATATATTGGTTGTAAAGTATGGAATTTTTAAGATATAATTATAAAGTAAATGATTGGTCTCAGTGGAAAATAAGTAAGAAAAACATCTAATAACTAGATTCCACATGTTATATCATGTCTTCAAAGGAACTTTCAGTTCATAACTGGGAAATAACTTGTTAAATTTCTTGAAACAAGAACTAAAACATCCAACTTATAAGAGTTAGGATCAAATTATATGTATATATAAATTAAAAATTATATAATACATAAACAATATCATATTTATAATATATGTATATCAATAAATTATTATATATATCAAAAGCTCTTTTAGGTTTGCTAATTTATATAAACAGATACATGTGGGCTTGATTTGGCTCATTTAATAAGAGAGTTGAACTTAGTTCTTTTAAGATGAATTGAATTTGAACTTTCACTGAGTTGAAACCAAACCATTTGCGAATGGTTTCATCTCATTTACACGCCTTGTTACTACTCTAGTTATTACTTATAGAGTTACTTTTCTTGCTGTATTTATTTGTTTTATATATGTTTCTCATCACACCTACGGTATGTAAGAATGTACTTGTTATTTAGTCTCTCCCCATCCCTATTTCCAAGACAGTCGATTTTGTCAATAATATTAAACAAAAAAAATTCTCTCTCAAAATATCCCTAGGGAGATGGAAATTAAAAAAAGAAAGAGAGAAAATTATTTTATAAAGACAATATGTAATATTAGAAAAAAGAATAAAATATCTATTAAAATTATTAACAATTAATGACTTATAATTAGAAATATAAAAAAAAAATCAAATAATTTATAAATAAGGACAGGAAAGGAATATTTTATTATCATGATAAGTTTTTAATCTTATTTATTTAAATTTATGTAAAAAATAAATTTAAAATTTCCTAGTTAGGCCAAGAATAGGAACCATGGGAAAGGGGAACAGGGCGTGATGGCAACTGAATTAAGAGTATCCCTAACTAAGTTAGGCCATTTTAGTCCGAAGCCGCAAAATAGCTCTATCAAGAAAAGGACACTGGCGTGTCGCTGATAATTGCTGCCGTCGACGTCAAGGCGGGGGACAAATTGTACTGGTTTTTCCAGACGAGCCCTTTTTTCTTAATGCTTACTTTTTTTTTTTTTTTTTCCAAACAACTTCAAATTAATTTTTACATATCAACATTTCACTCATTCCAAGAGTGTTGATGGGATGTTTCTGATGGAACTAATGCTTACTTGTTACTAGATGATTATGCTAGCGTGAGTTGTTTAGGGGATCACCATATTAGATTAGGAAATTACTATATTAAATTAGGAAATCGTTTCTCTTAATTGTGAATATTATGTTACCATATTTGTAGAAGGAAGTTTAGACCAAAACTTGTATATTTATATCTCTATGAGATATTAAATTTTTTATGTGAAATAGAACGAATATCTTTTTACAAACTTTTCTTTTTTTATGGTATCAGAGCCTAGGGTTTGCTCCTCTGATGTGTCGTTCGGCATGTTTCTGCGGATCTGATCTCATGGCCAACAATCAAAGGATAGTCACAACTCACCAAGTGGATGCTAGTACCTCTACTACTGCCATTCTGGTAGACTTGACTACTGCAATGAAGCAGCTCTTGACTCAACAAGCCATGCCACTGCACATTGAACCTCCTGCTACACTGATTGATGTCAAGGTTGAAGGCAAAAATTATGGCGTATGGTCCCAAGTTGATGAGATGCATGTCTCGGGCAAAGACAAACTAGGATATTTGAATGGTGGTTCTCATAAGCCCCCTACTGCTGATCCGTGTTTTTGTCAATGGAAGACCGATCATTCTACAGTGAAAGGTTGGCTTATCAATTCTATGGACCCAGCCTTGATCCCAAACTTTATTCGGTTTCCTATTGCAAAAGCCGTATGGGATGGTGTGGCAACGACCTTTTTTGATGGATCCGACACCTCCCAAGGCTACGATCTTAAGAGGCAGGTTTCTCGATTGAAGCAAGGTGGTGGACCCATCAAGAAATATTACAACGATCTTCAAGGGATCTGGCATGAGATTGATTTCCGACATCCTAATCCTATGCAATTTCCAATCGACATTATGAGGTACAATGCCATTGTCCATGAAGATCGAGTTTATTCTTTTCTGGATGGTCTCGATGATCGCCTGGATAATGTTCTTGTTGATGTTCTGAAGATGGATTTGTTCCCCATTATTGAGCAAGCTTATGCCCGGGTCAGGCGAGAAGATATGCGCTAATCTATTATGCTCTCCATTCCCGTCGAGGTCACCTCCAGTTCCGCCATGGTGTCACAGCGGGGCAAGGGTGATCCTTGCCTCTAGTTAGTACCTTTTGCCCCGAGAGCTCGCCCTAGACCTGGTATGCCAATTCAATTCGAGCGGTGCTCTCATTGTGGGAATCCTAAACATATAGCAGAGTCTTGCTTTAAACTGCATGGTTATACAGATTGGTGGGATGATTTTCAAAACAAGAAAAAGAAACCAGGCTCACAGAAGGGGCAAAAGAAAGGGCAAGGTTTCTTAGTGACTAGTGGCTTGTTATTAATTCCCATGGAGCTTGAGTTTGTCTTTGCTACTGATGCCAAATCTCCTGAAGGAAATTTTGAATTTGTCTTTGCTAATGGACATGGCGATGGTCATCATAGGTGGATAATTGATTCTAGTGCTACTAATCATATGACTCCGAAATCTAGTGACCTTTTTACATCTACTACACCACGTGAAGATGATATTTACAATGCTAATGAGCATAGCTTTCCTGTGATGGCTACTGGGCCTGTGTCTGTCATGCCTTCTCTCTCTCGATTTCATACCTTAGTTGTTCCTACATTGTCTAATTATCTGTTATCAGTTGGACAACTTACTAATGAGTTAAACTGTGTGGTACTTATGTACCCTAATTTTTGCCTATTTCAGGACATTCTCATGAAGGAGATTATTGGGGGTGGTACTAATAGGGAGGGGCTGTATTTCATGGATGAAATTACTACTTGATGGGCTTATCATTCTATTGGACAACTAGCTTAAGAGAAGGAACTTTGGTTATAGCACCATCGTTTAGGTTACCCATCCTTTGTGTATTTACGACATTTGTTTCCCAAGTTCTTTCATAGTTTATCAAACTCTAGTTTTTAGTGTGATACATGTCTTTTGGCAAAGAGCCATCGCACCCGTTTTTCTCCCAGTTTGAATATCAGTTCTACTCTTTTTTCCTTAATTGATTCTGATGTATGGGGTGCGTCTCCTATTACTATTGTATCTGGGTTTCGATGGTTTATCATCTTTGTGGACAATTGCACACGTATGACTTGGCTATATTTGATGAAACATAAGAATGAGGCTAAAGCTATCTTTCAGACTTTTCACCATATGATTCAGACTCAGTTTGGGGCCAAACTTCAGGTTCTCCAATCTTATTATGATGGCGAATACTTAAGTAAACCTCTTGCAGCTTATTTTCAGGAACATGGTTTGTTACATGAAACTTCGTGCCCTCAGACTCCTCCACAGAATGGTGTTGCTGAGCTCAAGAATCGCCATCTTCTTAAAACCACTAGAGCATTGTTAGAGGGTGGCCATGTTCCCCATCATTTTTGGGATTTTGTTGTAGTCATAGCTACTTATTTGTTGAATTGCATGCCTTCCCGCATCCTGAGTTATCGTATGCCAATGCAAGCACCTGCCGCCCATGTGTCTCTTCCTTCAGTTCTTACATTAGCTCCACAGGTTTTTTGTTATGTCACTTATGTCCATCTTCTCAAAATTCAGTGGACCAAACTTAACCCTTGTGCAGTCAAGTGTGTGTTTCTTGGTTATGGACCTTTTCAGAAAGGGTATCGGTGCTATGATCTTGCTAGAAAAGGCATGTATGTCACCATGGATGTGACATTTACCGAGATGGAGTCCTATTTTCCTTCCCCCCAATGTCCTATTCAGGGGGAGACTAGATGTAGAACTAGGCATTGGTGGGAGATTGGGACTGCAGGAGCGACAGCTGGGTGCAAACAGCGCGAGCGCAATTTTGAGGCTGAAGATTTTGAATAATGCGATTCTAAGGCTGAAGATTTTGAACTACTGCCTCACGGTCATGAGATAAGTATTGAATTATTGCATGGGTCCGAACAGGTGTCAACAGATGTACGACTCCAATAGCCCTTCTCGTCTTTGCCTTCTTCACCTTTTTAGTACCATTCCAAGTTCTTGAAAATGTACCTGAGATAAGTACTTCTATAGTAGTTGATTTTTTTGAAGATACTTATGTGCTTACTGGTATAAGCTACTGATAGGCATAATAGGGGTAAACCACATAATCAATATTCTTCGGATGTAGAGGACCGTCGACCTCGATATCCTATTACAGACTATGTGTCTACTAAAAGACTGTCCACACCACTACAGGTTTTCGTGTCCACGGTTTCTTCAGTTCAAGTTCCAAACAGGATTGAAGAAGCCATAAAGAATCCGAAATGGCTTCAAGCCATGGAGGCATAGATGGAGGCATTGGAGAAAAATTGAACTTGGAAGCTTGTGGAACTACCAAAGGAGAAAAAGCTAGTTTAATGTAGGTGGGTGTTTATAGTCAAACATAAGGCAGATGACACTATTGAGAGGTATAAGGGGTGACTGGTGGCCAAAGGGTATACACAGACTTGTGGGATGGATTATCAGGAAACATTATTTCTTGTTGCGAAGTTAGACACTATAAGAGTGTTGTTATCTCTGGTTGCAAACTTGGATTGGCTTTTACATCAATTTGATGTGAATAATGCTTTTCTTCATGGAGATTTCGAGGACTAGATTTATATGGAGCTTCCACTTGGATACAGATGCGTAGATCAGCCGAACAGGGTGTGTAAACTGGAAAGATCATTGTATGGGTTGAAACAGTCCCCTCGTGCATGGTTTGGTCCCTTTAGCTTAGTTATGAGAAGGTATGGATACTCCCAAAGTAATTCAAATCATACTTTGTTCTTAAAAGGTGCTCAAGGAAAGATGACAACTCTTATCATATATGTAGATGCCATGATTACTATAGGCAATGATAGTGCAGAGATTATGAAATTGTAGGAATTATTATCTAGGGAGTTTGAGATGAAGAACTTGGGAGGTCTGAAATATTTCCTAGGAATTGAGGTTGCTAGGTCGAAGGAAGGGATTTACTTGTCTCAATGGAAGTATGTTCTTGATCTTTTAAACGAAGTGGGAATTCTAGATTGCAAGCCTGCAAACATTCCTATGGTGCAAAATTGTAAGCTTGGACAGTTCCCTGCTCAAACGCCAACTAATAAAGAGAAATACCAAAGGTTAATAGGCCGATTGATTTATTTATCACATACAAGTCTTGATATTGCTCATGCAGTAAGTGTGGTGAGTCAATTCATGCATGCACCTAGTGAGTCAGTTCATGCTGTGTTGCGCATCATTCGATATTTGAAGTCAGTCCCAGGAAAGAGGTTGCTATTTGAAAAGAATGGTCACCTTGAAGTGGAGCATTACACAGATGCAGATTGGGTTAGAAGTGTGACAGATAGGAGGTTTACATCAAGATATCTTACATTTGTGTTAGACAACCTCATCACATGGAGAAGTAAGAAACAAAAGGTTGTAGCTCAATCTAGTGTAGAAACTGAATTCAGAGGTATAGCAAAGGGGTTGTAAGAACTTTTATGGCTTCGAAAGTTGCTAACTAAGCTCAGGCATCCACTAGGTATGGAAATCGAATTGTTTTGTAATAATAAAGCAGCCATAGACATTGCTCATAATTCAGTTCAGCATGATAGAACCAAACATGTGGAGATTGAGAGACACTTCATTAAAGAGAATTTGGATGGAAAAGTGATCCAGTTACCATTTGTCAAGTCTGAAGATCAGTTCGCTGATATATTGACAAAGGCTGTGTCAAGTATACATTTTCATTGCTCACTTGTCAAGTTAGGTATCAAAGACATTTTTTCACCTACTTGAAGGGGAGTGTTGACATGAGCTGATTAGGGAATCACCATATTAGATTATGGAATTTTTATATTAGATTAGGGAATCGTTTTTCTTAATTGTGAATATTGTGTTACCATATTTATAGGAAGAAGTTTAGGTCAAAACTTATATATATATATATATATAAATAAATATATATATATATATATATATTTATATATCCCTATGATATTAAATCTTTTATGTGAAATAGAATGAATATCTTTTTGCATACTTTTCTTCCTTCAGATTAATGTACAAGTTAAAAGTAACTTTTGTTGAACTACTTTTTAAAAAACCTTTCACCAATTTAATACTACTTTCCTGATGAAATAACATCTCATGGAATTCATTAGAATATGAGGGAGGGGGGGGACTATAAATCAAATTTCCTCCTCTCTTTTTAAAATGAGAGAGAGAATTTAAATTGAGATAATAAAGAATAATAATTTTATTATTTATAAACACGTATTGAAAAACTTAACATATTATAACGAAGGAATTGGCGCATTCTTCATGTCATGTTCTTGAATTAACAGGGAGTTAGGTTTTCTTGCTTTTCCTTTCCCAATCTTGTCCATATTCTTAATACTCTAATTGATTTTTTTATATATAAAATAATTTTTTTTAATGATGTTCGGATAAATTTGTATGCAATTTCATATTTCACTAATTCCAGAAGATATTAATTGGATTCAAACTTGATATTTATAATCTGTATATTCCCCTCTTCACCCATTTAAATATTACGAAAAAACTAATACTCGAACTGATTGACTACACAAATTTAGTGAATATTTTTATATTTATATATGATTTTTTTTTATTTGTGCAAAAGAATGTTTATTGCAATTTAAAGCACAAAGTAAAGACCAATTATGATAATTAAATGAACAAATATCATCATATTGAAACTTAGTATTATCTAGTGATTCCATCAAACTAATCAAATTAAAATTGAACAAAATATCATACTCCTTCCATTACTATTTATAAGTCATTAACAATCATTTTGGCAAAATAAAGAAAATATTTTTTCTTATGATTTTAATCAAATTAACAACATTAATTAGAGAAAAAAAAAGAAAGAGATAATATGATAAAAAATCAATAAAATATCTAATAAACTAATAAAAATAATTTATATTTAATGATAAAAAAAATTAATCGAAATGATTTATATTAGACTTGACCGAATCTTTTCGGGTGAAGGAGGGAGTATCATGTATTCCCCTACCTATATGCTCAGTTCAAAAATAGAAATTCAAAATTTAATCTTTAAAGTCTTTTTTTTTTTTTTTTTGCCTAAATTCAATATAAATTGAATGGTTCCGTTAATTAAAGAAGAAGGTTCTAAAATGAAAATTTCAGAAGAATTTAAAAGTGGCACGGGGTGGAATAATGTAAATCTTTTTTTCATTTTTTTTGGTTGAGTAGGTAATTCTTTCATAATTAAAGATAAGCAAAAATGATATTGGAAATGACGTCGTATCAAACGTCAATCGTGCAGAAAAGGCGCCTCGTGAAGGGGAGCAGATGATAGGGAGAACGTGAACATCACTCTCCCCTTTCCCACGAGCGCCGAACAACAGATATCAACTGTCAGGCTTCCCCCTTTTTGTTTCTTTTCTAAGAAAGAAAATCTTATGCATTTTTTAAGTAAAACTCTACTTTCGTAAATCAATTAAAAGTCTAACTTTAAATTTTAATTATATTTGTAAGAAGAAGGAAAGAAAATAAAAGAAAGAAAATAAAAGAAAGAAAAGAACATAAAAACGAGAGGTTGGCTAAAAGAAAAATAGAAGTAAAATGCCTCAGCTTAACTTTCTGAACATTTTATATTTAATTAAAAATATGTACTATGGTTCCAGCACAATCCACAATGATTTTTAATATAAATTCGTTAATCCAAATATCCTATCAGGTCACAATTAATTACATTAATGAAGAGTGGTTACTTTATAAAAATCAAATGATATATTTTTTTTATTTGGATTAGTTTATACGCATCCTTTGCTTTTGTATCATAGGTGTTACAAAGATGATAATAAATAATGGATTAAAAGGTTTAGGACAAAGGACAATAAATATAAATAGTTTTTTTTTTATTAACAGTGTTCGAATTAATTTACGTATAGCGAAATATCAAGTCAAATTCAGCTTTAGATTTGTCATTAACCCTGAAAATATTCTTATTTCTCTACTTTTATCTAGTTGATGTATAAAAAAATTAAAAAAAAAACAGAAAATACTAGTAATAATAGCAAAAAAAAAAAACACAAAATTTTGTAAAAAATCTTATATTCATATGAAATAAACGGATTAAAATATTAATTAAATTTTAAAATACCTTATATTTTGAAGTGGTTAAAAATTAAAAAGAAGAAGAGTGGGAAAAAGGAAGGTAAATATATTTGAACGGATAAAAAAAAAAAAAGACTGGAATATTCGGAATCCACACGTGACGCGTCAGATACACGTACACTTTGGGCGTATGCACGGCAGAAGAGGATCAGTTCTTTGTTAAAAGAAAGAGACCAAAAATTGCCTATTTTGTAATTTATAACTTCTCTCCATCATCTTCCCCCAAAAAAAACTCTCTATTTCCCCTACGTTTAATATACGTTTTAATGGTCACCACTATTCTCTGTTTTGTCAACTTCAACTTCCCATGTGAAATTGTTTACAGAACTCCGACTTTTTGAGTCTCTAATTCGAACCTTCTTCTCCCCATTTTAATGCTCTTCTTACATCCTATTTTTTCCGCCCAAACTTTCACTGAGTTCTCGGCCCATACATCCTTTCGAGATTTCTTCTTCATTCTTAGTTGGGTTCTCTTTTTCTTTCTTTCTGTTTTTGGTTCCATGGATTTTTTTGTTAAAGGGAAAATGGAATTGAAGAACATGGTTGCTTTAGTCTCTCGCACTGGAAGGCATTTGCAGCGGTATAACAAAGGTTGTCGCCAAGTTGTAGGGTAAGTTCTCTTCGTTAACGTTTTCTGTATGTGCAACTCTGCATGCTGTTTTCTGGAATTTTCTGTTGATTTCATCAAAGTACCCTGTGTGTTTGTGGCTGGGACTGAAGTTTTTGCACTTTTGGGCTTAGTTGTTTTATTCTATGTGAAGGTGCTGAAATGAACGGGATTTTCGTCTTCAGAAAAATGATATATGTAGATAATATTAAACCTTCTTCACAGATGGAACGGCTTAGGTGAAAAAACTTGTCTTACCATTAGGCAAAACTGACTGCTGATTCAACACTTAAAAAGTTTTAACCAAGTGGTTCTTAATTAGGACATTCTAATCTTTCACGATCGTGGGCCACATCTTAATTTTATCTTCTGATACAGGTTTTTTTTCCTTTCACATATACTACTAATTAATTGCTCAAGTCTAGTCTAAACGTTAAGAACTGCGGATTAATGCAATGGTAAGTGGTGCAATTGATCAGCCATTGTCATTTTATATACAAATGCCTCCTGCAATTTAAAAAATTAATTAATTAAATCAATAATGAATAATGTGCTGCTTTGAAAACCTTGAATAGTTATTAATTAATTTATAACAAGAATTTTTTAATTAGTTGGGATAATTCGCAGTGTTTTCGGGGGGGGGGGGGGGGGAATTTTTT
>JAOXNR010045429.1:0-18899 GCA_028571225.1 Parsonsia alboflavescens | reverse complement strand
TGAGTCGTTTAAGCTCCTCTAGCTCAACTCTGTTCTTCCTTCTGAACACTTCTGTTTTGAAGGAATTCCAGGTCGCAGGTAACTTATTTACGATGGCAGCTGCTAGAAGCGTATCGATAATTCCAAAACCCTCTTTATTCTGCTTTTCCACCATATTTTCCAAGTTAGTGACTTTAGGAGTCATCTCTATGTCACTTCTGAACTTCAAATTGAAGAACTTATCCCCCAGATGAATTTTGGATAATTCCTCATATTTGTGGAAACAAGTATCTAAAGAGTCCCAAATCTCTTTAGCTGTCTTAATTTTTGTATAGGAATCCGCCAGATGGTCTGACAGGCAATTCAGGAGATAATCCCTGCAATAATCCGCATCCTTATCCCACTGTGTCCTGTCGACCTCCTGATTCGTCTCCTCAAAGGTGCTAATCATAGTATAATATATAAAACTATGCTTCAGCCGAAGTTGCACTGCTCAACGCCATCTAGTGTAACCAGTACCACTAAATGATTCTAGTTTAAAAATTTATAGTGGTTCACTCTTAGCCATCTCAAATATATAAATAAAGGAGTATGCAAGAGTTGAAACGAATGCACCTGAATTCCAGCAAGCTCACAGTCAAATAAGGCCTCCAGCCCCGATCAACTGCTCTAGAAATGGCTCTTCGGAAAAGTCAATGGTCAACGGCCAGACCCTGATCAACTGGCCCGACCCGAATCCGAATGGGTTGACCCGAATCCAATTTGGTCTTCCAAACGCCGATCGTTGGAACTCCGCTGTCCGATCACCAAATCTGGCTAAATAGGTGTCAAAAGATTCGTCTCTTCGGAAGGAACAAAGCCCAGTAGGTACCTCCGGATTCCGCCATCTAAGTTAGTCGGAATCTGGGCTCAAAGGTTGCGATTACGAGACTGTTTTTTGCAGTTTTCGGTGAGCTCAGATCTCCGATCAAGAAACAGTTTGCTCCGTTAAACTCCTCTCGCCGAGAGCTACAAGATGGACTACTCACTTGCTCAAAACAACCAACAAATCAAAAAGTTAGATAATGCTTCAAGATTGTTGGGGGTAGGTTGTTTTCTAAAGAGAGAGTGGTACAGAGAGCTTTGCTTGAAGCATTACAACTAGGGTATCGAATGTGGAATACCCGTCACTGCTGCCCCCAGCTGACCCTATAGGCAGTTGCCCAGGGTTATATTTGTAAATAAGCTTTTACCTAATTACTTATTACAAATCTTCACTTATTATTAATTATATTAGAACATATATTTGGGCTGTATTACAATTAAACCCAACATTAGTATCCTTGAGAAGGGGCATGTTTTGCATTGGAAACAACATTCCCACCACAAAGATAATTGAAGACTTGCTTCAGATTTCCTCTGGAAGACCGAGCATTTGTGGCAAATTTGCATATATACACCAGCCTCCGACGCAATTCTGACTTAGTGATTTGTGCCTCGCTAACGGATTTCCCATCATCAAAATCTCCTGGTTAAAGATTACAAAAAAGTTAGAAAATTAAGGCCAGGATGAGAAACTTTCCCAGGTGACCATCTAAGATTGGAAAACCAGAAGCGGGTGGCCAATTGTAATAGCAAGTGGTTGAATTGAGGAAAGAAGATCAAGAAATTTATTTGAGTATCAACAGCAACTGGGATATCTGAACTTTTTTGGCTTCAGGAATCCCATTTTTCTTCTAGCAAGTGCTGTAAAATACATGATTTCGACAAGAAAGTGAATGCTTGGATTGTTTTCTTTTTGTGCGTGTGTGTGTGTGCATGTTTTTTTTTTTTGGGGGGGGGTGGTGGGTTTGTGTGTGTGTGTGTAGGAGGGGTAGTGCTCTGGAAGGAAAGATAGTATGTCCTGCCTCTAAAATGATTCCTAAGACATACCTCGGTCATTAAACAATGATATCAAGATTGCCAGACATACATATACGCTAATATCTTCCCCTGGTAGAACTAGAAATTGTGTTATTGTCATTTCATATTAATTAATTCAAGAGAGCTACAAGAGTCCAGAGATAACAGCTTAGCTCAGAATGTAAAATGCAGCATCTACTGATGTCCCGACATGGGCCGAGAGAAGAAACGAAAAAGAAAGTCTGAACGTGGAACAGGTGAGCAAAAGCACCGATGCAGTTTGGAATGACCAGCACATTTTCTCTCAAAGAATTTGTGTTAACTCAGACTCTCTCTCAAAGCAAGGGAAAGAAACATATATCCAATTCTCTTTCCAGTCTATGAGTGGATAGGAGGAACTCAAAAACACAACCATGCGTGTCTAGAAGGAAAGAGAAGACTGATTCGAAATCAATTAGTTAGAAGGGTATGAACACTGATAACAGTTTAGGAATCACATATCAACATCTTATGAGATAGAACGGACATAATTTCAGTAACAAAGACATTGATACTGACCATCTCTGCAGCAATTTATGAGTCTTTTTCCTTTGGTCATGTTCATTTTAGCAAAATCTAAGGCATTAGGAAGACTTCTCAGCAAGCAGAATCTGTCAAACTGTAAACTAGAGAAACAAAAAACCTGTCAGAAGCAATAGGAGGACAGCTGACAACATAAAACTATATTTGAGCATCTTCTTACACAGAGTTCAGAAGGCATACCACCATGGGAAGGTGTACAAAATCTTCAGCATTTCGTTGGAAATCAGAAACAGACTCCTTATCACAATTCCAAACGCTGTCAACAGAAGACAACCCCATAACTGCATAAAAGAATCTTATTCAGAGAACAAATTGTAAGAGGGCATAAAAAAATAGAGAATCTCCTTAAATGCCCAAATAAAGCAAAATTGTTATTTTTAGTCCCTAAAGTATTTAGATGTGGTAATTTTGGTCCTTAATATTTTTTTTATTAACTTTTTCCTCAAAATCTTTTTTTAGCAGCAATTTTGATCCTCAAAATTTTTTTGAACTAGAATTTTAGTCATTTTTTCATTGAAATTCAGTAAAATTCTAAGTCAACCTTTTTTTTTTTCCACCATTGTCTTGCATTGGCTTTTGTCCACTATTTCTTACCAACGATTGATAAAAATATAATCACAACCTCATACTAAAACTATTTGATACAAAAAGTATATAAAAAAGTCCAAAATAAACCTAGATCACCCCACTATCTATCACTTCTTATCCGCAATAGATAGAAATATAGTGCCAATATCATAACAAAATCATTGGACAAAAAAAGTACAATATAATATTAAAAATAGTGCAAAATTCATACAAACAATTCAAAATCGACCAAAACCACCTGACTTTGTCATATTTTTATCAAATTTAGGTTAAAAGGACCAAAATTGCAGCTCAAAAAAAATTTTGAGGACCAACATTGCCATGCACAAATATATATACTATAGACTAAAAGCAACTATCTTTCCCCAAATAACTCTTCAGTCGCTAATAATTACATGCAAGGTTTTTAAACTCGAGAGTTTAGGTAAACTCGTTCGATGTTGTATAAACTCAAATTGTAAACTCGACAAGTAAAATCGTAGAATTTATGTTCTTGTTATATATGTGTATATATATATATTACAATTTATATATCATTATAATAAAATAAATATCCCAATAAATATAAGAAATAAAGTGTAAAATCCAAATTTATAATCAATTCTAAATTAAATGACAAAAAAAACTTACAAGTTTTAGAAAATTAAAATCCATCCAACATTGTTTAAAATATCAACAATCAAAACAAAATGTTGTGAAAACATAAAAATCTACATCAACATTATAAAAACATAAAAATTAAAATTTTGATACATTAGTACTTTAAAATAATTTACATCTTATTAGATAGAATAATTGGAACATAGAGTATGTTAACGTAAAAATTATTAAAATGTTACACAAGTTTAAAAATTAAATTTTTATATATTACACAAATATGAGATAATTATAAATGTATTATTAAAATACACTTTAATAATATATTTATATTCATATGATCTTATTTTGTAAAAAAGTGTAGATATATAAAACACATCATCAATATATCTGTAAAGGTTTGTAGCAGAGCTGGTTGACGTGTTTGTCTTTAACCGTGTGCACCCAAGTTTGAACTTTTTTTAAAATAGGAAAGGTCAAACTCGGTCAATTCATCCGATTTTATCAAGTTGACTCGTGATTTTATCAAGTTTATCTATTTTTCGAGTTTGATATGATTTTACACGTTTGTATACTATAAAATCGTGAATTCGTACCATTTTACGAGTTAAATCACCATTTTAACAACCATGATTACATACATTAGCATGACAGCAACGCACCAAAAAGTGCAAGTCTGAATAGAAAAAAGAAAAGAGCAATACATTTGAATATTCTGCTAAAAGAGAGAATGATACCAAAACCAATTGAGGCAACTGCTACATTGGTTGAGTCAATCCATGATATGACTCAACTATTTCAGCCAGCCACCGGTTACAGTTATCCGGAACTGAGCTTATAAGATCATAATCATGCTTATAGAAAAGAGAAGGAGACAATCCCCTAGCCCAACTTTCCCCATCATCTCCAGCTCCAGGCATATATTTCCAACTGAACTCAGAGGTAGTATGTTGCTGATAGGTATGACTCGAAGAGGATGCAGAGACAAGTATTATAGGTGTAAAATCCCAATAATCATGTCAGGAACTTCCTTTAACCAGATCACAGTTTTTTGTGAAATCCACAGGAGGCCTTGGTGGCTTTCTTAGGGACAATGCGAGAGAGGCAATATCAGCTCCACTAGCCTGTAAAGACAGAGTCCACCCTTCCAAGCGATCCTGAATAAGTGCTTTTTATGTTTCTGAAACCCAAAGGGGCAAATGCAAGGAACAATCCCGACCAGAAGAAATCAGTTGCTCGGCATCAAGAAGCACATTGGAAGTAGCTGATATCTGTTGAAGTGGATATGAGCCGGACAAAAATGTGAAAGCAGGTTTTGTAATTCTGATAAATAAATAATGCTTAGTCAATGGAGCAGAAAAACATGAGACAAAAGTGAAAAATACACAAACGGCATTCTGCCGGATGCACAAAAGATAAAATTCATGAGATGGTCACCACTAATCATGAAGAAAGGAAGAGTGAAGACCGGACATCTCTGTTGAGACAAAGAATACAGGTACAACAAAAACAAGCAATTCTTCAAATATGTTATATCATATATGGAAATATACTTCACACAGCTTCAAGCACATCAGACACTCAACAAATCATCCCGGACTGACGTTTGTATGATATTGTTATTCACACTTCAGAATCCTATGAAATAAGCTAATACACCAGGAAACAAAATGACCGGGAACCAACCTTATCTACATAGTACATATTGCCAACCCCGAAAATGGTTTCCAGGAGACTAGAAGATACCTCCAAGAGTAATATTGGCATTACAGAGGCATTTTAAATTTAGAAGTAGGCACATTCTTTGACTTGATGCATAACACTGCGAATAATAGATGAGTTTTTAAAAGGTAACATATTCTTATCCTGTCAAGCTTTTGAAACTTGTTCTATGTTCCACTAATGAGTTAAACATTTTTAAGATGGATGGATGAATTCTAGTTTTTCTCCATTTTGCATTGTCTTCTCTAAGGTATTCAAAACATATTCCAAAGCTGAAAATATTTAACCTTGTTTTTGCAGGATGAGACATTTTCTACTTTATCTTCTTGCTTGATTGATTTCTTTAATTTTCTTCTTTTTCACCCAATTCTCTTAGGGGGAAGGATCGTTTCACCTATCAAAATGTTTAAGTTTTAAAACATTTTATAAACTAATTTTTGAAAATAAAGTAAGTATAAAACTTATTGAGAAAAGCTTCTTCAAATAAACTTCAATTTCATAGAAAGTTTCTTCAAATACAAGAGATTACAAGAGTGTTTCAGGGATTTAGCCGTAGTGAGGGGAAATTGGTCGTGTTCCTCAAACTTACAAATGATGCTAATTTATAGCAAATTCTAGTGCGGACTTCAAATTTTCTCTTTCAAGTTCAAAATGCAAGTAATTCAAATTGAGTACAATTCTTTCTACTTTAATAAAGCTGTCGACTGCTTTAGTAAAAGTAGATTCCTTTCTTCAAATTAAATATTGGCAAATACTATTCCAGCTGTTTGCTTTAGTAAAAGTAGATTCCTTTCTTCAAATCAAATGTCGGCAAATGCTATTCCACCTGTCTAGGTCCCAACTGTCGTCAAATGGTCAAAAGTGATGTTAAATCTCTTTTGAGTGTTTCCAATTGTTTACTAGTGCTGTCTAGTCTTCTTTTGAGTGCTAGTGATGTCAAATTAATCTGCTATTATGGTGAGTATGGCAATTGATAGGCTGCTGCTATTCCTTTTGGGTCATCTATGTCTCTATTATCTCCAAAAGGAGATACTGCAAGTTGATCTTCTTCATCATCAGCATCTTGTAATTGTGAATAAAGCATTGCAAGTTCTTCCTGGATCTGTCTTTTAGTTTTCCTAGTTGAGCTTGTTGATGAAGAATCATCTTTTACTTTTGGAGTGACTTCTTTTGGGGACAAACCTCTAACAGTGATTTCTTTGCAGAGATATTTGATCATTTCAAAATTTTCAAATTTAAATTTCCATCCAATAATGAAATTAATTTTACTTTTGAAGAAGAATCTGCAGTGCTGCATGTGTTCTGGTTGTCTTGCAAAATTTTCTTCTTTGACAATTTCGTCAAATTATTTTCTTTTCTTTTCACAAAGGATTTCTGGTGTTGCTCCAAATTGTTTCCACCAATAGTAAAACCACCGGGGGAATGTGCAAGTTTCGGTGCGATCATATTTGATAAACCAAGTATAACTGCCTTAATTGAGAAATAAAAAATTATTCCATGCATCCAAGTAATCCATGAAATCATAGGATGGGGGCTTCCAAGGGACTTCAAATTGGATTGGAGAATGGATAGAGGAGGAATTCCAATTTTCTAAGTTTAAAAGTTTAATGATTCTAATGCGAGAAAAGGCAATGCCTTTGGAATTGGTTTCATGCTCAATTTCAACTGATCCTGAGTGTACTAATATATGTTCGTAAAAATTTCTGTCTTTCATTGGGTCACTATAAAAAACATAGCTCCCTTTGAAATAAGCATTTGGAACAAGTTTATTGACAAGTTCCTTTTCAAATAGGTGAAGAAAACTTCTTTCTATTGGTAGAATAGGGATGAGAGAGACGGGAATATTCTAATGCTGTTTAGAAGTGGATGATTCTAATGGTTTCTTTTTATTGTTTGGTGTTTACCACCAGCCCATTTTTCTTGACAATGTTGAGAAAAATATTCAAATGCTTAAAGTGTTGTTCTAGTGACGCACTAAATACTAGTACATCATCAATATAGACTATAGTTAAATGAGTATAAGGGTTAAATATATCATTCATAACCTTTTGAAATTCAAATGGGGCATTTTTCAATCCAAATGGCATTACATTCCATTAATATTGTCCAAATGGTACATTAAAAACTGTTTTATATTTATCTTTTTCGGTTATTTTAATCTGCCAAAAGCCTGATTTCATATCAAATTCGGGAAGCCCAACCTTATCTGAAATGGTAGACAAAAGACTATTAGTAATCAAAGAAGATAAAAAATTTGAATTAGACAGGACTTTACTTAAAAAATTGTATTTAAGTCCAAAAAATAAAATTAATAGAGAATGGTATTTTGCAATTGTCCCTGAAGCTAAAAGAATAGAATTAAGAGAACGTTATTATAAAGATTTGTTAATACTAAGAGATCATTATGATTTCTTTGTATGGTTAGATAAAACTAGGAGACCTGAATTACCAGAATTAGTAAATGTAATAACACAAAAATGGTACACTAGTAACGGTGAAGGAAAAGAATTAGTCATGCTGCCACCAAAAGAAATTAATATTAGCTATAATAATCATGTATTAAAAGCTTCTCCTTTCAAAATAGAAGGAAAAATAGAAAATTTAGAAGCAAAGGTAAAAGACAGTAATAAAGTAATTCAACAGAATAATTATACCAACCAAATGTTAGTAAAAGTAGCAGATGAAGTAGTAAAAATTAGTAGTAATAAATCCAAACAAGAACTAAAATTAAAATCTTCAAAATCTAAAGAAGAAATTCCAATATTAAAACCCTCAGAATTAGATGATATTAACATAAGTTTTCAAAATGAATTTAGACAAACTAGAGAAGATGCAGAAATGTTAAATGGAATAAATATTAGATTAGATAAGCATAATAAAGACAAAAATTCTAAAGCAAGCATTAGTGGAACCAAAATTCAAACAATTAATTCTGAAAAAGATGCTCTCAACAAAATAAGATATTTTGATAAGAAACCTAGATTTGGAACTACAACTAGAAATTATTATCCTAGACCCTCTTTTCCATATTACAATTTGAAGAGAAACATTTGACAACAACATCATCTTATACATGAAATGATTGGAATGAATGGAATTTAGATGGACCAATTGAACATCAAATTCTAAATTTAGTTCGAGAAATGTCTATGGCAGCAATGGCATATAAAATGGCAAACATAGCAAAAAATGAAGAAGATATAGTAGGAATGATAGTAGCAGGATTTACAGGAACATTAAGAGGATAGTGGGATAATTATCTCAACGAAGAAAGTAGAAAAGAAATCAAAAAATCAACTAAAATAGTTAATAGAATTAAAACAGAGAATGGTCAAGAAATTGCAGAACAAACAACAATTTCAGATGCTGTAACTAGATTATTATTTGCAATAACAAAACATTTTGTAGCAGATCCTAATGACTTTCAGGATAGAAGTAGATGGTATAAGGATATGTTCTTAAACAAAGTCATGTTAAGAAATGACTGTCATCATGCATTTTGGAAAGAAAGATTTATTTTACGATTACCCTCTTTATTTGCAGAAAAAGTTAGACAAAAATTAAAAGAAGATTATGATAATAGAATTCCTTATGACGATATGACATACGGAGAATTGATTAGCTATGTTAATATAGTAGGATTAAATTTATGTACTGATTTGAAAATCAAAAATCAATTAGAAAAATATCATAAAGACTCTAAAAAGGAATTAGGAAATTTTTGTCAAATATTTGGATATCCCTCTATAGATCCTCCTTCTGGAAGTCTAAAAAAGATGAAAAAATCTAAAAAGCAATACAAATCAAAAAGAAATAAATTCAGAAATGATGAAGAAGAAAAAAATGATAAAAAGAAAAAGAAAATTAGTATTAAATGTTATTCTTGTGGTAAAAAAGGACATAAAGCAGACAAATGCCCTAAATTAGCATCTAAAATAAAAAGGATTAGTCAGTTAGAAATCTCTGAAGATATAAAAGAAAAATTATATCAAATACTAGAAAATACAGAAAATAAATTTGAATCAGAATAGAATCAGAAGATGAGATTTTTAAAATTGAAAATACTTCTAACAGTGAATTAGACACCGAATCTGATAACTCTAAATCTTCATGTGAATTTAAAGGAATATGCAATTGTAATAATGAAAATTGTGCAATTAACATGATTAGCTTTAATAAGATATCTAGAGAAAACAAAGAATTGTTTTTTGAAATATTAGATAAAGTAGAAGATCAAGAATTTAAAAAGGAATATTTAGGAAAATTAAAAGATTCTATATTTTGTAATCCTAAACAGGAAATAGAACCTTATAGTATTAAAGAAGTATTTGGAAGATTTAAGAGTAAAAATCAAGAAACAACATTAGATGATTTGAAATTAGAAATTAAGCAAATCAAGGAAGAAATAAAAGATTTAAAAGAAAATGATAAAAATCAAACTGAATAAATGAGTTCTTTAAGTGAACAAATTTTATGATTAAAATTTGAAACTAATAAACCAATTTTAGAAGAAATAGATGAAGCAGAGAATTCAAATAAAATAGAAATAGAAAAATATATTGAAACAATTAAATGTACTATATTTCAAAAATGGTATATACCAATAACTATAAAAATAAAAGATTTTGTAATAACTGTAACTGTATTACTAGACTTAGGAGGAGATCAGAATTGTATACAAGAAGGATTAATACCCACTAGATATTATGAGAAAACATCATCTAATTTGTATTCTGCATCTGGAGACAAATTAAAAATAAATTATAAATTATCAAAAGCACATATTTGTAATAAACAATTTTGCTTTACTAATTCTTTTATACTAGTCAAAAACTTGAATGAAGAAATTATACTAGGAACACCTTTCATTACTCAGATCTATCCATTTGAAGTAAACCAAATAGGAGTCCATACAAACATAGGAAGTATTAGAGTTACTTTCCCGTTCCTTAGAGAACCTAAATGCAAGGTAATAGAAAATATAAAGGATAAAACAAACCAGATTAATTTTCTAAAAGAAGAAGATATAAAAGAATTGAATCGTAATTAATGAAAACAAAATAGTAGAACTTGAAAATAGGATTAAAAGAGAAGTATGTTCAGATACCCCAACAGCCTTTTGAAATAGAAAATCACACGAAATAGAATTACCTTACATAGAAGAATTTGCGGAAAATAATATACCTACTAAAGTTAGGCCTATTCAAATGAATCAAGAATTAATAGAAATTTGTAAGAAAGAAATTCAAGATTTGCTGAATAAAAAGATTATTAGAGAATCTAGATTCCCTTGGAATTGCTTAGCATTTTATGTGAATAATAACGTTGAAAAGGAAAGAGGAGCACCAAGATTAGTAATTAATTACAAACCATTAAATAAAGTATTAAAATGGATTAGATACCCGATTTCTAACAAAAAAGATTTACTTAAAAGAACAATTAGATTTGTTATTTACAGTAAATTTGATATGAAATCAAGCTTTTGGCAGATTAAAATAGCTGAAAAAGATAAATATAAAACAGTTTTTAATGTACCATTTGGACAATATGAATAGAATTTAATGCCATTTGGATTGAAAAATACCCCATCTGAATTTCAAAAGGTTTTGAATGATATATTTAACCTTTATACTCATTTCACTATAGTCTATATTGATGATGTACTAGTATTTAGTGCATCACTAGAACAACACTATAAGCATTTGAATATTTTTCGCGACATAGCGAAAAATGGGTTGGTTGTAAGTGCCAGTAAGTTGAAATTGTTCCAAACTGATTTGTCCTCTTAACAAAACTGATTAATATATTTGACAACAACATTAATATATTAATCTTAAAATTTCTTCACTTAAAGAACTAATTTCTTCAGTTTGATTTTTATCATTTTCTTTTAAATCTTTTATTTCTTCCTTGATTCAAATCATTCATTCCAAAGTGTTTCCACCAATAGTAAAACCACCGGGGGCATGTGCAAATTTCGATGCAATCATATTTGATAAACCAAGTATGGTTGCCTTCCCTGAGAAACAAAAAATTATTCCATGCATCCAAGTAATCCATGAAATTATAGGATGGGGGCTTGCAAGGGACTTCAAATTGGATAGGAGAATGGATTAGAGAAGGAATTCCAATTTTCTAAGTTTAAAAGTTTAATGATTCTAATGAGAGAAAAGGCAATGCCTTTGGAATTGGTTTCATGCTCAATTTCTACTGATCCTGAGTGTACTAATATATGTTCGTAAAAATTTCTATCTTTCATCGGGTCACTATTGAAAACATAGCTCCCTTTCAAATAAGCATTTGGAACAAGTTTATTGACAAGTTCCTTTTCAGATAGGTGAAGAAAACTTCTTTCTATTGGTAGAATGGGGATGAGAGACACGAATATTCTCATGCTGTTTAGAAGTGGATGATTCTAAAGGTTTCTTTTCATTGTTTGGTGTTACTGCTTCTTTGAAGGTTTCTAGTATGGGGAGTGCAGAATGGCTAGAATTCATTTTGACTGTTTGTGTCTTATTTTCCTTCTCTGTTTGGCTAGGAGATGGTTGGACAATATCTGATGGAGTAATAAGTTTACTAGTTGAGGAGGAGGGTAGTGGAGGAAAGGATCCAAAACCTATTTTGGGAAGGAGGTGTTGGAGTTCTACTAGATTGCATTTTTGCCCTAATTTGGCTCGATATGAGAGGTGATTGTCTCATGCTTTCCCTGCAAAAATTCTCTTGTTAAAAAATCAGCTAAAAAATTCTTTTCTCCACTAATGAATTCTATATCAAAATCAAAAGCAGATAAGATGGCTTGCCATCTAGCAAATATTTGTTTTGAAACCAAATTTTTAACATCTTTGATTAAAACTTCTTTTGCTGATTTGCAATCTGTTCGGATCAAAAATCTTTTATATATCAAATCATCCTAAAACTTTGTAACACATAAAGCAATAGATAAAATCTCCTTTTTGATAGTACCATAGTTCTTTTGACTGTTGTTCCATAATCCTGATTAGTAACGAATAATTTGTTCAGAGGACAAATCAGTTTTTTGTTTGAGAATACCTCCAAAGCCAATTTTAGAGGCATCGGTTTCGACTATCATAAATGCTTCTGGATCACCATCTGAGTTTAAGCATGTTTGCCTAGATTTTATGGTTTGCATCAGTTATTTCAGGTACGAGTAACAGTAATTCAGGTCAGAAATGAAATGAGGACTTATCAATATTATCTTGTTCAATATTCTGCACTTCATTTGCAAATATGGGAGAGAAGGGGTGTGAAATCTCCATTATCTTTTTCTTACAAAATTTTCAATATGTTTTTTCTTGTCACTTTTGCTTAGTTGCCCTAGCAGGGTGGTCCAGCTAAAGACTTGAAAGAAGCTTTTGGTACATTGATAATTTCTGGGAACATATGTCATTGCAACATGGCGCTGTGAAATTGTTTCTTCACAAAGATAAATCATCATGCTAGTCATTGTCAAATCCACCATGGCTTCAGAAGGTCAACCTTCCCCCACCCTAGATCACAAATCAAAAACAACAATTGAATATTATCTACAACCAAAAAAAAAAAAAAAAACAAAAAACGAATTTCTTTTCATTGCATATAAACGGCTTTTGTTTTGGCAACTTTGTCCACCACAAACATCGAGTGGATGAATATTCAGCTTGGATTACAAAGAGATCAAATGCAATTACAAAATAAGGTAAACTAACCCCAAGAATCAATATTGAATGGTGACAAAGCTACATTTAATCTATATATATATATATATATATATATATATATATATCTATACGGATTTGTTAAGGAGCGCTCCATAACACACTTTAGTAAATCCATATATATATATATGGTGAGAGCCCTTCAATTTTCTCGTTACAAATAATGGAAGCACAGGATCTCTTGTCCCAATTTGAACAAAAAACAATAACGTACTCTACCTGCTAGACACTACGGTACCCTTCCTCACACGTCAAACTTCTTGGGCCAGACTTCTGGACAATGAATAAAGAAGAGAAACCATGTGCTGAGTTCCTCGTTTCCCGTACAAATGCTTCCCTCCCAAGTCGGTATATTTTGGTTCCTTGCATCTTTCAAACTGTAGGACAATAAGAACACAACGATACAAGCACAAGCGAGAAAAAAGAACACAGACCTTGCTTATCTTCCCATTCCTCAAATGATATCGAATTCCAGACCAGTTGATAGAGTGAGAAAAATGTCAACGGAATGCAGAAATTGTTTTACTGTGTTGACTGTATAGCAATGAACACCTGCTCAGTAAGTATCAACCGAAAACATTAAGTAGCTAGAATTGTTTTACTGTGTTGATTGTATCACACCACTAACACAAGCAAAAAGGGTGATAAAAGGGCCTTTTTTGGGTGTTTCCAAGGATAAATTTTAAACCAGCTTCTCACACAGCAGAAAGAAATGACCACCATGCCCCCAGGGGCATAGACGAGTTTGTAAGGCTGACGTGACGTTTGGTTAATTCCAGCGATAGGCGGGGGTTCGAAACCTATCGGGAGTAGAACATAAGCTCTAAACGTTGGCTCTGCCAATGGCCATTGTCCCCCGTTGCGTCCTCTCCATCAGTCCTCTACCCACTCGTGCACATCCCTCAATTTACCCCCACTGGCACAAGGGGCCTCTGTGCCCGTGGGCGGGGTTTCGCCCGCAAGGGACTTCCCCCGGAAACCAAAGAAAGAAATGACCACACCTTTTTTTTGCTCTATATCCCAGTGAAATTTTTCTATAGGCCCTAGAGAATATCATATGCAGAATATCCCAAATTAAATATCAAAATTTTCCTTGGAAGAAATTCAATTTCATTACCCTCTGCATTCTGGACCCAGCTTTATTTCGGGCTAAGCAGCATACTTCAAAAGTGGGCATAGGTTAGAAAAAGCATATCTCCACAAGATCAAGGGAAGGAAAAGAGATTGAGATAGACTTACAAGGCACCAGTTGTAAGAAGCAAGTGACAGCTTAGGTGCCTCAGGAGAAAGGATATTACAAAGCTGATCAAGTTCCACTAGGAAAGGAGCTCAATGATTGTGCATACGGGAGGCAGCAAGCCAGGATCATCCCTGGGCAAACAAGTAACATAAATTAAAATGCACAAGAGAAATTGGTTTTGCTTGGCATAAGTCAGAAACAAAGCATTACTGTGGAGCCTTATTTGAACTGAGCTTCATAGCTTTACATACACAAATAAGACTGTTAGTCTGTTATTCAAGTTCACTATTAAACTGGAAAATTTTGAATGATCTAACAACAACTACCTACGAATGGTAATTATTTGATTAGATCAGCACTTCTACCACCACAACAACACCCAAAAAGTATAATTAACAAAGACTTTGAATCCAACCTCAATGAGTTGTTTTTTTTTTTTCTGATAAATTGAAATTTTGTGACTGAATCGCCCAAAGGATTACAGGACACTGACTCAGTCTCTCCTCTATCTCTGAGATGAGGGGAGTAGATCAAACTCTGGATAGCCAGAAATATTACTGGATGCATCCCTTTGAACCAAATTACATGCCTGCATATTACAATTTCTGTGGACAAAAAGAAGGCTGCCATCTATTCTTCTTGCCAAAATAGAACTTCACTGAGTATTCTTTAAGTACTCAATTGCTTCTTACTAATTGTTAAAATATGGACTTGGGCCTAACTCAATTCTCAACACTCCCCCTCACGCCCAGGGCCTCTCCCTCTGGGGGCCCAACATTGGCAAACAAACACACACAAACACAACAAACCGAGCTCTGATACCATGTTAAAATATGGGCTTGGGCCTAACTCAACCCCAAAAGCTAGCTCAAGGGGGGAGGATTGCCCAAGATCTTATATACTACAATAAGCCCTTACACAAACCCGATGTAGGATTCTCAACACTAAGTAACGAGTAAATTGCAAAAACTGCATCAGTTGATATGGTAATCATACAACCATAACATTGAAGTACCTCATAGTCAAGCAATTAATCAAATTAGTTCAATCAACCAACTTCAACATATTCGAACATTGCATTTTAATAAATAAGGGGTCCAAAAATAGCATTGCAGTCATAAAGTACAAGTTGATTGTAGTCCATCTATGTTTGTTCAACGTAATCCTGATGTAAAAATTTGCACAAAAGGCCTTCCTCATGTTCTTGCTCAGGACAAGTTATTCATTTTCAAGGGGAAAAGCCCTTATCTGACCTTTGCTTGTGATGTTAAAGAAGAGTTGAAAAAAGGAACTGTTTCCTATAGTAGGATTGGAAATGCTTTTTAGATTGTCTTTCAATGCAAGATTTGTAAAACAAGAAATCATTTGACCTTAAACAGCTTTTTCTCTTAATGATTTCTGATAGCATTTTTTAGAGTAAAAGAAGACGGAAAAAGACTCTGAAAAGTACTTTAAAAAGTGATTGTCTAGTCACCTGTTGATGTAGAGGCTGTATCTTCAAGTGAATATCCTTTGTAGTATGGCATCACAAATCCCCATGAGAGGTAAAAGTGTGAAGAAAACAGTGCATGGTTCATTATCCAGTTAACCCGTGTTGTATACGACTCCAAAACAATAGTTTGCTTCCTTAGATAACTCCAGTACCTTCAAAATTGAAGAAGTTGATTAGGTTACATTAGATGATTCAGAATAAATTTGACTATGCTTTTCAAACCTTCCAAAGCTAATGTCACTTGCAAGAGGATGAGGAAAGACGGCAAGAGGAGGTGACGTGATCAGCCCCTTGTAAGCCCCTGAAAAGAAAGTTTGTGGCAAAGCAATTAGACACCCAACATAATTTGAAATACAAGTCCTTCAAGCCAGAGCAGAACCAGGAAATTGAAGTTGGAAGCAAGTCCTAGAAAAAAAAGATGAAGTAATAAATTTTGGAGATTAAAATAAAATGTATGCTATGCTACTTCTTAAAAATGTTAATTTTCTAAGAAAAAAAAACTTTTTTCAGAATTTATTGAGCAGCTTTCACTTCCCATGGTGCCACCCTACCTTAAGCAACAAATCTTTTAACAGCTTCCACCATCACCATCATGTTATTTTTGATAAACATTTATATCTTATATCAAACCATGACCAAAAGTATCAAATTTTCTTAAATTAAGGACTATGAAACAGATTTTTGAGGACTATGAAATGAGATATTAGAGATGCAAAATAATTTTAAAAAACCACCATGAGCATAAAAGTTATCACAAATTTCATAAGTTGATCCGTGACTTTCGTATGGATTTTCTTATAAATTTCATAAAACCTAAATGTGCTTGTACTTCTGCACCCAAACTTGGGGAAAAGGGATAGATTCCAATTATCACAAACAAATATTGCTAATGCTCATACATATCCCACATTTGTGATAGATAAGTACCTAAGATCTTTTTACTTTATTAGGAGTGATTTCCTCTGAAATATTAAGAGAGAATCTCTTAGCCTTAGGGTTCTGCATCCTAATATGCCAGTATAAAGTAAATAATTCTTCAGCACTCAAATTAAATATTGAAAAAAATAGGGAAACATACCATGTGATATTCATATATGCAGTAACTTCCCAAACTTGTTGGCAAATCAAGAGGATACCCAATTTGAATAAAAATCTGCACACCATCATAAACAATACTGTATTAGCACCAAGGAAAACAACTATTACCAAGACAAAACAATTCAAAGACCAAAGGTGGGTATTTCACAATAGCCGGACCTCAGGATTCTTTTTCATCTCTGCAGTGAGTGCACCAATTGATCCAGGATGTCACCTAACATCATCATCTAGAAACAGTACGTACTTGCTCTCGTTTTGCATTTTCTCAACACCCACCTGGGCAAGGTACCAGATTTATATATGAATACAAAATCATGGACAATTTTTCTTTATCTTGTCATACAATGGACTGTTGAACATGTAGTTATATATATATATATATATATGTGTATGTATGTATGTATGTATAGGGCCCTCTCCAACCTTAAGTTAACCTTGGAATCTAAATTCTCAGAAACATATAAGGTACCTATTTTATATATTTTTTTTTTTTACTGACTCGAAACTACCTGTTCTCAGAAATGTCCAGACAAAAGTTACTTATTATCCACAAATAAAAACTATTATGTCGAATTAAATATGAGGTACAACTCTCACTAAAGGATAACTAGTGATGGTAAATTTACAAGACTGGTTGTAAAATAAAGAGAGACCAAAATGTTAATTATAAAATACCAATTGGTTGTGAATCTTCTGACTGCAGGTTGTTGACAAACCAGCAACAATGATCCGTGCATTTATGTCATCTTGTGGAATCATTTAGTGAAGCACAACATGAGAAATGGTTGAATAAATAGGGATGACTTACACAATAAAAGCTATATCCAAGAAATTCTAAGCTTAAACTACCATATTAAAACATGAAATAGACAAGCAGATACAGTTCAGGGGCAAGCAAACACTGTTCAAGGGCACAATATCTAGTTAGTAATCAAGAAATATTTTCCCAAAGAACCCTTATTGTTGCTCTATAGTACAGGCATTCTTCTTATATTTTCATACTCTTTCTTGGAAGTGATAAAAAAGGAGCAACTGCTCATTTCTAGGCCCCATTATCTGGAAGTGCAGCAAAAATTTAGTACTTTTATTGAATGACAGTATAAAGTGTTTCACTAAAGTCATCAGCAAAATGTGGCACCACAACAAATTAGGCACAAGATTCTACATCACTTGTATTTTCTTTTACACTAAATTTCATATTAATCTAATCGGAGCTGTATAGTGACACGAAAGTCATACTGCCATAAATGAATTAAACAATAAATTTGGAGTTCAAAATTGAAAAATCTTTTCTCAACAAAAGCATTTAACATTATTAAGATAGTAGGCAGAGAGAAATGAACGAGATGAAGTATTTGTAGCTTAGTTATATTTTGCATTATAACATCGCTTTCCCAAAAGTAGTTTGCTCACTCCTCACATCAGAACATATATAAAGTTGTTTACATATTGGTGGAAGATAAATTCTTCTTAATCGAGGTCATCATAATGGGAAGCAAGAAAAATAGATTCAGGAAATGGCATAAAAGAAAAACGGATACTTCTATCCAAATTCACATTCACAGATTTATGACATTGGTTGATTGAAATTACAAAGCCCTTGAAGTTTGGTGCAATACAAAATAAAACAATAACATGTTAAAAGGAAGCCAAATGAAGACACTACTTATGGATGTTGAAGATACATGCAACTATGCAAGTCATCAACATTGAATCATCTGGCTAATTTCAAGCTGCTATGGGTGGAGGCATCCAACTCCTCAGCGAAGCTCCAGCAAACTGCAAAGACCAACGTTTAATGCCCTCTTTCAAAGGCGATTCGACTTCTACCAGATGTTTCATAGCCGTCACGCATGGACCCTGCACTAGCCTTCAGAGTACCAGAATTGCCTAATTTATCCATTGCTTTTTTACCCTTTTTGACTTCGGTCAAGAACTGATCCAAACCAAATGGATCAGCTTCTTCAGCCTCTTTCTCAAACTCAACAGGCCTGTCTCTAGGACC
>JAOXNR010045408.1:0-18906 GCA_028571225.1 Parsonsia alboflavescens | reverse complement strand
CTTGTTGAATCCTATTGAAATTGATTGGGTTGAAGTTGAATTGAAGTTCTATTGTGATTGAATTGCCTATTATCTATTAAATTTGAAATCAAAGGAATTGGGTAGTTGATTTCATTGACAAATTTTATCACATTTTCATTGCCTTCTAGGTGTTTGATAAAATGCCTATATGAAATTTTCTGTGAACTCCAAGAATTTGATCAATTGTTTTCATCTTACCTTGACCTAATCTTTGAAACTCTACCTTTTTGGTTCTTGATTGTTGCTCATTTGTTAACTAATTGAATTTAGTTGTGTGGATTACTTGGCATCTTTGCTTGAAGTGTTTGCATAGCCCAATTGAGTTGGTTAAGAACTTGAAAGAGAGCTAGAGTGGAAAACGGCTTAAGGGGGGGTGAGTTCAATAGAGTGAGAAAGAGCCAATGGAAGGTGTGATACACGAGTGACAAGCGGTTCAATATTCCCCGTTTTTTCTTGTTTTCTTTTCGTAGGTAAATCATGATTAGAGGAGCATCTTCACCATCTTCACAAGCATCAAATATGGGAGATAATAATGCATTTCTATCCACCATAGGAACAAATACTTGTGTTTTTGTTGTTAGTTAAACTCGTAACAAAAAACAGAGGGCTACAAATAGGTCTAACCGAAATGAGCTTAAATATAAAAAGTTCATGAATATAAGAAATTTGGGCCTAGGCCAAATCAAAGGCACAACAACACATTAAAGATAAGTCCCAACAAAAAATTTGAGGGACTGTTTTGAGGAAAGAGGCAACTTAAAGCTGGTGTGATCTCAAATTTGAAAGGAACCCTTCCTTCTTCAATCAAACATCAAAACACCCAATTTGAGATCCACCCAAGACTTCATGCAAGAGGTTCAAGCTAGAACCATTGACCATAATGTCCCACAATATGATCTAATGGATTGAATTCCCAATTCAACTCAATTACCCTAGCCAAGTATTGAACATCTCTAGAGTTTCACTAAGAACCCTAGAAGAGCCATTAGATGAACACTTAAGAAAAGTTGTATTTGATCCAAAAGGATTCTCTCAATTGTTTGAAATGTGTTTGTAGAATATGTTGGTTGTCTAACTATTACCAAAGAGACTATTTATAGCCTCAAGTCTAAGAAGCATTAAGAATGATTAGAGACTTGTCTAACCGTTTAAACTAGCTTAAAACATAAAGAAAAGTCATTAAAAACAAGTGGAATCGTCTAAAAAGAGTTAAGATCGCAGTAAGACAAAACAGAGGGTTGGCTTCCAAGGGCCATCCGGATAGCTACTAGAATTGTCTCCATTTTGTTGCTTCCTGATCCGATGCAGGCTGCTTCCTGATCAGGCGTTCTCTCTGTCCAGCCATAATGGTTGCCACTTTCACCCTTTATTCCATGCTTTGTCTTGCTTTCAATTTGCACTCTTTGTGGACTTGAACTAAGGTCTTTTAGGTACATTTCCAAGCCTTCAAGTTCCTCAAATGAAAATTCAATGTTGCAAACATGGAACACCTTCTTTCATGGTTCAACTTGATCAAGTGTAGATCTCTTCATCATTGCTTGCAAACAAAGTAGTTCTTCTTTGTCTTGCACATAAATCACCAATGTTACTTTCATCTTCAAAGTGTCATTCTTATACTTGAAGTATAAGTCTTTATATGCATGAATCTTCAATCCATTCATTACATCTCTCCTTGAAGCTCTAACTCCATCTTCTTTAGATTTGATCTTGAATTTTCTTTTCTCCTCATATGGTAACTTCCATGAGTTCTCCAATGTCTTGATAGCTCCTTGATATCCATCAAAAGCAATCAATCTCCACACTAGCCTTTGAAAGGGCAAATTTCCTCTCATATAGAAAAAGAACTCGTCCAAGCGAAATACATCAATGGGAATTAAAAGTTGCATGCTTTGTTAAAATGGCAAGCTGATTAGAACCACACAAAATATTTTTATATGTATACCTAGACCCTAGGTAGACATGATTAAGGAAAGTGGAATCTTGCATAATGATGTGGCGCCACTCACCAACTACCCAACATGCAAAGGCTTCCAAATTAAGAAAACCCAGGTATATAAGTATAAAGTTCATCTGGGGAGTGCTCCAGAGCATGTAGAAAGGTGCGCTCCCATCAACTCAGTAACGGAAGGACGAAGTCATCAAAACTACTAAAGCAAAACGACGTCGTTTTGAACTACATTGAGGCTTTTAAAAAACGACGTCGCTTTTTATTTCTGCCCAAAAAATTTGCAGAGCTCTCATCTTGTCTCCCTGTAATCGCGACCATCTTCATTCCTCAAAACCATGGATCAAGACTTGAGCTCCCCTCCCAGAGGACAACAGGTTAGAAAAAGCAGCGTTTCCTCCACGTCTCGGTGTAGCCCAAAAGTTGCAGACAATAGACGCGGGTTCTCAGCAACTCAAAGCTGAAGTTGACGACTAGGGTTTGTAGTGTGGGTCGTCGAAAGCCTTAAATTAAGCAGTGCCGCTGTTGAGATTTCACATTGCTTTGCCGGAGAAGAACATCGGAGTGACGGACATCCTTGAGATCCCCTTACTCGGCGCTGTTTTGCAGGTAAGTGAATCTATGTTTGAACAATTTTTTTTCTTTTATTATTATTATTATTTTAATTTCTGAGGTATGCAAATCGTGTTTCCTCGGTATATATTTGCTTGGACACCATTATATTGAACATTCTTTTATTTCTTGAATTCTTAAAATGCTTTAAGTGGGCTATATTTGTTGCAGAACTGATTTTTCTTTAATAGTCATTTTGCCATTAAATGTAATTGAAGCTTATTCTTGATTAGAAATCCAAAAGTTATGATAAAGCTCGTGAATGTGGTTTGGCAAGGAGAATCAAAGAGAATAACGATTTTGACAGTGTAATAAGGTTTTGAAAGGCATAAATGATGGTTATTCTAACATAAAGAATCAGGTGCTAAACGTGACTAAATTCACTGGGATTGGGCATGTTTTTAATATGGTTCTTACCATTGAAAAGCAATTACAACATGAGGGTAGTTGTGTTTAAGCTTTTATGAATCGAAGCATTCAAAATTCTGTGAATGGAGGTAAAAATAGCCAGAGGTTTACTGGAGATAATGGTAGGAAGATTTTACCGTGTGCCTTTTGTGGTTACAATGGCCATATTGTTGATAAATGCTATAAGAAGCATGGTTATCCAGATGGATATATGCCACCTAAAAACAAAGATTATTCTGGTAGTGTTCAAGCTTGTGCTTCTAATAAAATCAACGACATTTTTCAGCCTGAAAATGCATAACTTGAAGGTAGTTCTGGATGGTCTGGAGGCTTTACTTTGAATATAACTCAATACCAAGCTCTCTTAGATATGCTTAGCCGATCAAATGTTGCTCCTGAAACTCAACGACTTACAACTACATTGACTGTTAACACCACTCATAAGGCTGGTCCTTCAGGTGAATCAGGTAATGCAATTCTTTTAAACTGTAAACCTTGGATTTTAGATTCAGGTGGGACTGATCATGTTTGCTCTTCTTGGCCTTGTTTTTCCTCTATTGTTCTAGTTAAAAACAGCTTTGTTCTTCTACTAGATAGTATTAAGGTTCAAGTTATTCATAAAGGAACTGTGAACCTTACTGATAGAGGATCATATTTTATTTGTTCCTTCATTTTCTTTTAACCTTCTATGTGTCAGTAAATTGACTACTCAAGTACATTGTGATGTGATTTTCACTTCAAATTCTCATGTGATTCAGGATACACATGCTTTGAAGAAGATTGGATCTACTAGGCAGGTCCAGGGTCTTCTCTATTTTTAATCTTCTTGTTTCCAAGCTGCCCCTTAAATCAATTTTTGAGGTTATCAGCTTGAAGGGGTGTTAAAGATGTAAATGTTGATGATAGAATCACTGAAGATTGCATACCAAACATTGGCTGTGAAGGGATAGATGTAGATGGTTAACGCACAGGAGTTTTTAGACGATTCTTGTACATTCTTTTGTACTTGGAGTTATAAAGTTAGCAATATCAAGTTGATTACTTAGCTTAGCTGTCATTTTTAGCTCTTTAGGAGCAAGCAATTGAATTCTTGTATAAATAACTTCTGATGTACATTTCTTTGTTTAATTTGAGTGAGAAACTTTTCCATTTGCTCTATTTTTTCCTTTATTTTCGCATCGAATATTATTCAAGTCAAAGGTATGATATCCACTACTTGATTAGGGTTAATACTGATTCATTTGCTCTATTTTTTCCTTTATTTTCACATCAAACAATGTTGTTATTCAGGTCAAAGTATTCCAGTGGAAAATGTTTAAATAAGAATGAACACGACTGGCTTTATTTGTTACAGCAATTACAAAGGATTATCATTCAAAAAATAATAATAATAACAATGCTTCTCTAGTTCAGGAAACTGAGACATTGTATGAACTTCTAAGCAATATAGTACAAAGGATTTGGAAGTTTGAATGATCTTTGTGCAGTTGGAAGTCCCTCAAAACTTCTCCATTGATCTGCAAGAATGCCCCAAACATTGAACCCGTCCCCAATCAATTTCTTTCTCACACTTTGCTTGAATCTTTGAATGTTGCATTCATAATCAAAGTGAGAGGAACAAGTAGCACAATCTCTATAACCAAAGTGAACTTACTTCAAAGTGAGATGAGGACTCCAGTTCTTCCATGTTTAGCAATCGAACTTACTTCAAACTACAAACCAAATGTTTTTAACTACAATATTAATAATGCCCGTAACAATAATAGAAAGCAAAAATTACTCGTAGGACTCCTATCATAAATCTCTCCTATTAATGCTTTCTAGAAAGTTCATGAACTAGAACAAAGAAAGGAGCAAAAAAGAAAATGGATAGCATATCTCCGATGAAACCGACAAGAAAGTACTCACCACCCCAACTAGATACAAAACTAGACTAAACCAAATATATCATTTTCTCACATGGGCAGAAGCAGAACTCAATCACACACACTGAAGTAAAGGCAAAAGTTCAAATGAAGAAAGAAAAAACAAATGAACATAGATATAGGCAATTCTGGAAAAAAAAAATTCCATGAATATAGCCTAACAAAACAGCCAGAAATATCTCCATATGTGCATTTTAGAAGTTGAGTATTTGAATAATAAAAAAAAAAAAAAAAAACCAACTTCGAACAAAAAAAAAACCCAAAAAAAAAGAAAAAAAAAACCAGCAATAATTACCAACTTCAAACCCTAGATCGGTTGTGGAGTTCAACTTTGAAGCTCGAAGGTGAGAGAGAAGACTGGCAGAGGGTTGAGCTTTCAAGCTTGAAGGTGAGAGAGAAGAGTGGCAGCTTCAGTAGCAGTACTTGAATCAGCCTGAGCTTCTGAAATCAGTTTTTGAAAGATCTTGAATCAACTTGAGCTTCTGAAATCAGCACTGGTAGTGATTTTTAGTCACGAAATCAGCAGATCTAGAATCTTCAGCTTGAGTCGCGATAAACTTGAATCTTGAAACTTGAGCTACAAGTTTCAGCGGGCTGCGATTTTTTGGTGGTGAATTGATTAGTCACAATTTTCATTGCACCGTTTCTATCCAAATCTTCAGTAGGCTGCGAAAATGACTGGCTCAAGATATGAAGAGAGGAGCAACAGAGAGGAGTGAGAGAGAGTGATTTTCATAGTTTGAATCTTGAGCTTGCTGAGAGAGAAGCCTTTGGTGAGAGAGAAGTGTTTGGAGAGAGAGAAGAGTTGTTGAGAAAGAAGTTTCTGGTGAGAGAGAAGAGCCGACTTTTCTCTTTTCTTCAATTAGTATTTTTTCATTCGGTTTTCCATCATGGAAATGGAAGGAGCGGGCCTTAGCAAATTTGTATATGTATAAGGCAATGAAACAATGGGAGGTATGCAACTTTTCTTTTTTGGCTATTGAATTCTCCACTTTTGGTATCAATATTTCTCTCCATTTGTTATAAAATTCGGTTTTCATCAAATGTAATGTCCTAATTGAACAAATCTTAATTCTATTTCCTATCCATCTAATCCATATTTTTGGCTAGATCACCTTCCTTTCACCTAGGAGACATGGATAAGAAAATTTGATTTTTTTCGATTATAGAGGAGTATTATTTGTTTCTGTTTCTTTGAAATTGAACATCAAAAAATTCTTAGATTTTCATGTTGTTAAGCAATTAGCTTTTTGTGCTATTTGGATCTATACCTAACTTCTTGTTATGGGTATTTAACTTAAGTCAAGAGTCATTTTTGTCAGGTTAACTGAAGAATTTATGCCTAGGAATGTAGTAGAATTTCTTTTACTTCTTCCAACTATCGATCCAAGTTTCAAGGTAATAGAATTCTCTTATTCTCTGTTCATTTCATTCTATTTTCCTAGAATGTAACAAATGATGATTTGATAGCCCCGGTGTGTGATGAGGTTTATCAATCACAAGTTATTTGGAAACTTGGACGTGCACTGGTATCAAAGAGTTTACTAGTCGCTTTTATGTTATTCATTTCTTCCCCACCCCTTGTGTCTTTTAGACTTGAAAAATATAAAGGTTACATGTGGAAGTCTTGGCCTTTCTACTACATTGGTGAAACTCTTTGATGCTGATGGAAATGAACATGCAGCTTGTTTTGTTGGAAAAGGGCCAATATATGCAGCTTATAGAGCACTTGATCTCATTTTCCAGGTTCTTGAACTTTATTTTAATATATCTCATGCTCTTTATTATTTGATTGAAATTAACTCTAATTTCTTTATTTTTGTTCTCTTGTACAATAGGGAGTCCCTTTATCACATTCTGGGAGAAATGATCAAAGCTGGTGCAACAATTGTTAACATCCCTGAGACTATTGGCTACACTGTGTCGAACGAGTTTGGACAATTGATTGCAAACGTAAAGGCCAACATCCATGGAATTGAAAATATGATACAACTCATTGTCAGAATGATCTTGGACTTTCAACAACTAACACTATTGTTGCATGTTGTTCTCTTTCCTGTTTGCTGTGAAGTAATTTAGGATTGACTTCAATGCATTCTAACATTATATCTTGCTTGTTTTCAGGGCGCATGTACAGGCCCTAGACAAGTTGTGGGTACTATAAATGGTATTGGTGAAGGAGCTGGAAATACTTCTTTGGAAAAGGTAAGTACTTTTCAAATACACAACTCTTGTATCTCTTTGTGTGGGAGATATTTTTAAAGTTAAGTAATAGTTGGTGATAATAATGCTTAATCAATCTTTCAATTTTTACCAAGGCTTATTTTAATTTCTGGTTTGCTTTAAAATCAATTTACTTTTGCTATGTATCATAATTAAGTCTTCTTGTGGGAATTAAATCACCATGGCATTCAATCACCTTCATATCTGATCTGGTGAATAGGAAAATAGTTACTTTCAAATAATGTTAAACAATCCTTGCCCTATAACATATGTCACTAAGACTCTCATGAATGAGTGTTATGATTTAATGTCAAAACTTGTAGATATTAACATTGTAATTTGAATTATATTTACCATTCACTTCTTGAGTGGAGTGTAGCCCCTCTACCTCCTTGTGATCACTAACACTGAACACAATCCCTAGCCGTCTACTACAACAACGAAGTATAAAGAATATCAAAATTTGATGATATTAATGTAAAAATTTTTAATCTTATTCAATACATGCCATTCATTTCAGGGCTAAAATGTAGCTCCTCTTGCTCTAAAGCCCTTCCACATTCTGTTGCTACAACAACAAAATATAAAGAATATCAAAATTTGATGATACTAATGTTAAAATTTTTTTAATTTTATTCAATACATACATTTCGCTGCAGGTAGCCCCTTGCTCCTCCAGACCAAGCGTAGGTGCTGATAATTCTTGACATTCATACAACCTTTTATCCTACACACTAGGTATTTGTTCATACTTCTTTTTAAAATTTTTAAGCTATCCCTTTCTAGTTATCATGAGATTATTAACATTTTATACACAAAAAATAAGGGTTCCATGAAAAGCATATTAGGAATAGTGTTATCAAGAAAAATAAAATCAATTTCTATTTGAAGAACTATGAAGATTACCTCACTAGAGTCTATCCTATAGAACCTTAAGGATACGCTCTATGGAATGCAATTGAAAACCTTCAAGCTTTCTAGGTCTAAAAAAGTTCTTTTCCCATCAATAATGTTATTGCTATCCACTCTGCACCTCTTTCGATGTTGTATCCTAGGAGCAACCGTAACTATATGAGAGAAATATTAAAGAAGTAGGGAAAGTTCAAATGGATCAAACAAAGAGTGAAAAAAAAAGGGAAATTAAAAACTACATGATTACTCTTGTGCTAGAGTCGAATCTCCACAATCTTGCAATAATGAGGAATGCATTGCTATAAGGTAAAATTCAAATTTAAGAATGACAAATATCAACGAAGTTAGCAACACAAGGGGGACATTCAGATGGATAAAAAAAAATGTAAATTAAATAGTTGAAAACTACATGATCCTAGGCTGAATGATGGATACTAAGGATCAATCAAATCAATAATGGAATCATTAAGAATGATATTCATGGAGGAGTTCAATGAAGAGAGAATTCATGGAAGATAGTGTGCTTATAAAGACCTTCATTTGAAGTTTGGGAGACTACGGAAGTTTTCAAGTCAGGACTTTGCTAAGAATGATCCAAATGGGTGACTTGAAGATTGATTACAAAGACTTGTATTTCAAATACAAGGATGGAAGAGAAGATTTGCTTGATTTTGAAACGATTTTCAAGGATATTAAATTTGATGAAGAACAAGCAAAGAAGAAGTACAACTTGTTGATGATTCAAGACTTTGAAGATGATGTTTTGAAGAGTCCAAATGAAGAACAAGCCCATGGGAGCCTTGTAAATGATGTGGGAAGGCTTAGGAATGATTTTGGCTAGATGGAACAAGTTTGGGAGAGGAGAAAAACAAGTTTGGAGGAGAGAAAGTTCGAGAATCCTCTAGATGGCATGGCAGAACACGGCGCTATAGTATCCGAGGTCGCCCATCCAGCACCAAACCAATTTCCTCTGTTTGTTCCAGTAGCCATTCGATGCCATACCTGGCGCCAAATGCCCCCTACTCTGCACACCTAATCCAATCTTTGATGATTCTGATTGACTTTTCTTCATTCCTTTTGGTCATTTAACTTATTTTAAGAGGGTTTTAAGGTCCTATGACCAATGAAGACATAGATTGTTGCTTCTTACATCTTAGACTATAAATAGTTTCTTTGTAATAGTTAAACCACCAAAACTTTTACAATCAACATGATAATATGATTTGGATTAAACATCCTTTCTTCTCGAGTGTTCTTCAAAGACTCTTCTAGGGTTCTTAGTCTAACTCTTGAGTTCTTTAATGTTTGGCTAGGTAACTGAATTCAATTGATGAAATTCAAAATAATTGGACATATTTTAAGACAATCATGGTCAATTGGTATATAGCTTAAACCCCTTAATAAAGTCTTGGGTTAATCTTAATTGGGTGCATCTTTATTGACTTGAATGAAAAATTCCTTTCAATTGTTGAGATCACATCACTGAGGGGTTGAATTTCCTTGATCATCCAATAACAGGGAATTCACTACAAGAAAGAATTCAAAGAAAAAGGAATTAAGTTAGGGTATGAATAAAATTAAATACGTATAGTAATTTCTTGGTTAAAAGGAAAATAATGACCTAAATATTGTGTATGAAAGTATGATTTACCAAAATTAGAATGCACAAGAGAATAATGTTAAACTACCAAGTACCAAATTATCAATCTAATCAACATTTATACCAAGCAAAATATAGAGAATATCAAAATAGAAAGGAGTTAATTTATTTTTTGAATTTTACTGAATATATATCATAATTTGTCTTAGAAAAAAAGATAAAGAATGACCAAAATATAATTTAATATCAAACTTGTAGATATTAATGTTATAATTTGAATCATATTTATAGGTCGCTCCTTGAATATATGATGGATCCTCTGGCTCCTTAGAGTCATTAACAAAGGACACATCCACCTGCTCATCTATTAGAACAACAACATACGATAAATATCCATATAGCTTATGAAAATCAAGATGCATTAGAGAATATTGATAATCTGCTCAAATGAAAAAACAATTTTTATCAATTTGTAGATATTAGTGTTATGATTGAATGCCAAAAGTCGCGCATATTAATGTTGTAATTTGAATCATATTTACCATTCATTTCTTGAATAGAGTATAACCATCCCTACACCTTCCTGTGATCATTAACACCGGATATGTTTCCTTGCTCATCTACTAGAACAACAAAATATGAAGAATGTCAAAATTTGATAATATTAATATTAAACTTTTATTCAATACATATCATTCTCTCCAAGGCTAGGATGTAGCTCCTCTTGCTCTGAAGCTACCTACTCATCCACATTCCGTTGCTTATCTACTACAACAACAAAATACGAAGAATATGAAAATTTGACAATACTAATGTTAAAGATTTTAAATTTTATTTAATACATACCATTCACTTTGGGTAGCCTCTTGCTTTGAAGCTACTTGCTCCTCCCAATCAAGCATAGGTGTGAGAAATTCTTGACATTCATCTATCCCACACATTAGGTATTTCCTCATACTTCTTTTTAAATTTTTTGGGTTATTCCTTTCTAGTTACCAAGAGATCTTAACATTTTGTAGTTTAAATGGTTAGTCGAAGGAGGGACCTATCTAAGCACTACATTTCTCAAAACTATAGAGAAATAACTTATCTAAACCGATGATCACAAAATGACTACAGCACAATCAATATTGTTGAATGAAAAATGCATCCCTATTGGCCACTTGATCATACATCCTTAGTATATTTTCCTAATTATCTCCGATCTAGAGAAAAAAAAATTGTCAATTCACAAACATAACAAATAATGACTATATATTCCAAGAAATTTAAAAGGTATGAATAGATATCAAAACTTTCATCCTTGTATGTTATTTTTGTTACTAGTTTTAAGATGGGTGTCCATGCCCCAACAAGAGGTATGGTGTTTTATGAATAATTAATAATGGATTGTTTTTGTGTTACTTTATTGGTTGTTCAAACTTGTATTCTTTCTTCTTAGATGTTCTCACGTGAAAATTTATGGGTTGTTTTTTACTCTATATGGGTGGTTTTATGGTGTATTGTATGGGTCATTCAGACTTGTATTCTTTCTTCTAAGACATTCTCATATAAAGACATATGGGTTGTTGTTAGAAGCATATGGGTTGTTTTATGGTGTGTTGTATGAGTTGTTCAGACTTGTATTCTTTCTTCTTAGACATTCTCACGTGAATGAGTTTTTTTTACTCTATGTGGGCTGCTTTATAGTGTGTTTTATGGATTGTTAATACTCTTGTGCTTTCTCCTTAAACGTTCTTACGTGAAGACATATGAGTTGTTTTTACTCTAGATGAGTTGTTCTATAGTGTGTTGTATGGTTTGTTCACACTGTTGTGCTTTATTCTTAAATGTTCTCACATGAAGATGTATGAGTTGTTTTTACTCTATATGGGTTATTTCATAGTCCATTGTATGGGTTGTTCAGAAGTGTGCATTCTTGGACATTATCATATCATAAACACGTATGTGCTGCTTTAAAGATATATGGGTTGTTTTAATGCAATGTAGGTTAATATAGTAGGTTCTATATCAAATAGGATCAAACTTCACGTTTCAATCCCTTCCCACAAAAAAATAGCAAAAAAGAAAAACAGATTGTCTTTCAACACCATCTGTATTCTTTCTCCTAACATGTAGATTTTTAAAATAAGAATGGATTGCATGGCTGCAATTGTATACGGTCACAGCTATCATTGTCAATTTGGAGTGGAATTTCATTTTTGACAATGATCTGTGTCCATTTTTCCACTTGATTGGCCTCCTAACGACCTTCTTTCCAGTTGCCTTCTTCCATAGACCCTATTCATTCATTAGGTACCCAATCAAGCAACTCATTGGCCTCAATTCCTTCTGCTTTCTATCCTTTTTTCCCTTGAAGCTAGTGAAGCGATGACTGTTGCCTTCATAGTGAGGGGTTTGATTATCAGTGTGCACCAATGTTTGATTGTCTCTAGGAGTATTGGTGAAATGACCAACCAAGAAGGGGTTTCTTGTCATTCAGGTATTGAAAGAATTGATCTCCAAACGTGATTCTGTAGGTACAAAACCATCCATAGAATTAGAGGAAAGTGAAATAAATGAATATGTTATAAGAAATTGAATGAGATAGTTTAACGAAAAAAGAGATTTCCACAAATGTAACCCTGGACTAACTTTTGTTGATTGATGACCCATAAACTAGCATTGATATGGTCATCTCCCATCCAAGCCTTGTGGTTTTCCAAGTCATTGAAGAGCTCCTTCTCAACAAAGTACTTCATGATTGGGATCTGCAGACTAAAAATAACCTTCGCACAAATTCAATTCATAAATAATCCATAAACTCTAAAAACAACCTAATACATTCAAATGCAAACAACACGAATAATCTATAAACAATCCACAACATACTGCAAACACAAACAAAATGAAAACAACCTTAAAGAGTTCACAAAACAGTCCATATCATATGTGTGAGTTCCAGAAATCTTAAAGGCCTCGTATTCGACCTTGAATGAGGAGAACTCATCTTCCATGTCTTTACTGGCTGGCTTCCATCGGTTAATAAAAGAACTTTTCAACCAGACACTTACAATCCTAACTTGTGTTGTAGGGGCCATTGCTTCATCGCTGGGTTGCGCTTGCACCTTTCCTTGGTCTTCGTCAAATCTTTTATATTCCTTCCCTGAACAAATCATTGATGGGATCTCTCAACTTTTCACTATTAGAAATGGGGCTCCCCTTCTCAAATACTTCATTTTCCACATCATGATCACTAACAAGTATTGGCGATCACTAACAAGTAATGGTGGGATTCTTCACCATGGAACTTCCTGGATGAGTTGATCAAACTCAGCATGCCTCCTTGCAAGAGCTTCAAACTTATCATGAATTTTTTTTTGCCAAATTCACTAAAAAAACCTGTTACGCTTGCCATGATCAAATCATACAACGTAGTTCCTTACCTATGGGGGTGATTGGGTTGACTAGGAATGAATTTGATTATTTGTTCCAGAAAAGGAATTGGGTTGTCCTGTTTCACACCTTTTCACTGGGTGGGGATCTTTGAAATCCCCCTCATCACGATCACAATACTCTTCTGAGTCAGTTATTCCGTACCCAATTTCCAAGACCTCATCCTGCACAAAGTGACAGCACATTGATTTGTGGTACCTCAACTCGACCAATTCATCTTCATCGATTCCAGTCTAATGGTCACTCTATTCTTCTTCAATTGAAGGAACCAAAGCTGGATTTGGTTTTAGCTACAATGACAAAACAATTTAACTAAGTTCAGTTACCACACATCCATTTAAAAAAAAAAAAACCAAACCATTTAGAATATGGTCTAGTGTTTACAGCCCCCTTTCTTTCCATCTAATTGAATTTTATGTGCAAATTTTGTTTTTGACAACAATACAGCTAATTAAACATTTTGGGCCAACGTAGTAGACCAATCGGTGGTGCAACTTCCTCTACAAATATTCTTAGTTCGGGAATTACCTCTAGTGCCTTGAACTAGAGAACTCATAAAGGCAATTCATACGATAAAAAAACAATCCATACAGTAAGATAACACACAAGAAACAACCCAAGGATTATTAGAGCACCCAACGAAACCCCAAACAGTAAGATACCATATAATACATCCCATAAGTTCATCACTTAACAAAAAAAAACCCATATGATCGCCCACTCAACCATCCATATAAAATGATAACTGCAAAAAGAACAACCCAAACACTCAATAAACAACCCATACATTATAAAATGTTGATTGAGGTGAGATAATGTAATTGGAATTCCCAAATATATCCATGGATTGTGAATCTCACAATTCTCCCTACTCTTACTCCTGTCTTTCTATGACTAAGGGTGTTTGGAGAACGCCAGAGATGAGTGCAATAGTACATCCTCATTTGGTGGAAAAATGAATCAAGGGGGAATGCATTCTACTTGTTTTAGTCCACTACTAGGTCAAGTGTCAAGTTTGAATGGATCAACTGAAAAGATTTCCCATAAGCATTGTATGGCATATCAGCAACAATGTAAGTTTCACAGAGTCCTCCACATGAATTAAAGCAGGCTGTCACTATCCTATAACTGTTTTCTTGAGAAAAAAGCTCATGCATGTTTGAGATATCAACCTTGTCATAATTTGGCAAATACCTACTGTGTAGTTCATTAGTCGTTGCATCATATTCTTGTTGGGTGAAGTCAAGGATGGACCCAAATCTCAGACCTAAGACCAAACAAAACTCTCTTTTCCTAAGCTTTGTCAGATGTTCACCAATAGAAAACCACTTCTTGTCCTCAAGTGTAATGGGCTTAACAACCCGCCTGTAGAGTATTTGATAAAGAATATTTCCAGCAACATGGTTATGTAGACTGAAGTCAATGAAATGTTCCATGCAAGAGTTTCTAAGTGTTATGAATTCATTCAACCCATAACTTTCTTCCATGGTTTCCTGTATATCTTTGCCCAACCGAACTCTTGTAGAGTGATCTAAGTTTACAATCACATTTCCCCACTGGCCCCTATAGTGTATCAAAAAATTGTCCATGTTTGTACAAACAAGAATAATGAATGAGTTGATTAAACAACAAATCTAAGATAATACATTTAAAACAACGCAGCTAAAGCGACCAATGTGGCACTCATGTGTTGTAAAACAGTCCATCATCTTTTTTTATGAGGAAATGTGGGATCCCATCCTTTAATAATCGTGCATGAATTTGTATTTCTTTTGGCCTAAGATTAGCACATTCTTCCACTATTTTCGTACGTTAGCTCCGACCCAACATTCCATACGTTTGTATCACCTCCCTTGTATTTTCCATTGTCCCATTTTTTGCCATATGTCAAATACACTTGAACTAACCTCGAAGACATAACCTGAAAACAACTCATAAAATGAACATTAGATATCCATAAAATAGGGGGGAAAAAACATATAGTATGAACATGAACAATCCATGACAATGACATAAACAATCATATGAGTATACCTTCACAACAGCTCATAATATGAATATAAGTTTACTTCAACAACCAATGATATGAACATAAACAAGATTTATACTCAAATCAACCCATACTACAAACATGAACAACACACATACTCTAACAATCAAATCAGAAGACTATAAACCGGTAACAAAATGACATTCCAGATGTCAACGACCCATGCAATAACCAAAAATAGTCCAGTAATGAAAACCCAGACTCATGTATCCTAAGTTGTCTTTTCCAATTTGCATGGAAGCATAACCATTGTAGACAATAAAAATACAAACCATTTGCAAGTCAACCCATATGTTGCTAGACAACCTTTCGACACCAAAATATGAGACCGAAAAAGGAAAAAACGGGCTTGAACATATGAAAATAACAACTAATGTACCTAGAAACACAAATATAAAGGTTAACTATTTATTTTCACTTTCATGAATACAAACCTATTTGCCATTTTTACCCTAAAGACAAAAGCTTATGCCTTGGAAAGGATGGAGCGACAACAAACTTCAACCCAGTTTCAGCTTTTCATGCTCAAAGATGACTTCTTTAGGATGGATTAGCTCTAAAGGTTATGTCTTCAAACCAATTTCATCTGAAAAATCTATTCTTTTGAGGGTTGCAAAGGTTTTTCAAACACAGCGACAGGGTTGGCTATCGAGATTATATAGAACGGAAGAGCTTCGTATTTCAAATGAAAATTACCAAAGAAGAGTCTTGGATTGGGTAGGTAAGGGTGGAAGGGTAAATGGGTAATTGAACATGCCAAATTGAATATATTTTTGTCAAACATAAAATTTTGTTCACTTTTTATTTAACCCTTTCCAAAATGGACATCCGGTGTAATTTCTTCATAATTCTATTAAAATAACCTAATTAGAATATGAATTTCCTTTGGACCAAGGCCCAATAACCCATCTCTTTTTTTTTTGTTTAATTAAATATCCAATAATTATTTATTGGATCATAACCCCAATATAAATAATCTAACCCTTTAATTAAAACCTAATATTTATTTTTATTCTAGATCATCGATAATTAATCTCTTGGACCTATGTCGTAATTAATTATATGACTAATAAAAAGAAATAGTCACTCTATTTTTTCATTTGAGCATAATAGTAATTAATCTTATGGACATAAACCCAAATGAATTATAAAATAAAATAAGTAATTAATTTTATTCAAGCCCAAACAATTAATTCCAAAGATTAGTAAATCCTTAATTAATTATTAATGCTATCTAAAATAAAATTAATTCTTTCTCCAATCTCTTATTTAAAAATGACATTAAATCATTTATGAACTATAGGGTTAGATTAGGGAACTTAAAATATAATGTTCATGGAAAAATATCCTTACTACGTAGTAGCAATAAACTTAGTCATTTTGAACAAATTCTTTTATTGCCATAAGAAGATGATGTACTCCATGATACATTGTTGTAGATACAGAAGGCTTGTTCAAATGAATCTCAACCCTCAGTCTTTGACCTACAAGCGTAGTGACACAATTTCCCTTCTATGTAACACCCACTATTAAGTCTAGCTCTTGCGTACTATCATTTTGCTCAATAGCATCTCCCACCCTTTGTTATCTAGTTCTTCTACCATTGAATCATAATGAATACTCACTTAAAGAATATTTAGTACAGCAACAATTGTACTTCCAAGGCCTTGGGTTTAGTGATTCAACTTAGAACAACACACAGAGGGATGATTAACCAATCTCATAAGTATCCTTTCTCTGTTGACAACCTTTAAACAAAACTTTTTGTTTGCAAGTCTATTGGCTAAAATATTGAGAATCTCATTCGTTTTCACTCTTGATCCAACTAGTGTCGTTGTCTTTTAATCTTAAGTATAATGAATTTTGGTACTCCAAGCTATGGGTGGAAACAGGCCAGTCCTTTGTCTTCACAAGCCAGGCATGTTAGATAGTCACTTGGGATGAGCCTGGCCTATAGCCTATTATAAGTTTATTATTTGATTTGAGTCTAGCCTGTTCAAAAGCCTAGTTTGGCCTGAAGCCTGTTAATAAAACCTGCATATTTTTTTTTTAAAAAAAATTAATTTATAAATCTGATATATTATAACTTAAAATACTTGAGTATTTGATCCTTATAATTAATAATAAAAAATTAAAAAAATTAGGGAACTAATATAAATTATAATAACTTAATATAATTTATTTAAAATATATGATAAAATAATTTATAATTTAATTTCCTACATCATATACAATAATAAGGACAAAATTCTAAATTTTGATTTTCAAGAATTTAGATGAAATATATTTGTAGATACTAGTCACTAGTCATAAAGAATTAGAAATTAAATGTAATTGTTTTACTTATTTGAACACTTTCAAAATAAGAAAATCAAAACACTATTAATCATAGTACAAGTTACAAATAAAAAGAAATACATTATTTCAACAATTTAAAATTTTTAGTTTTTATTTCTTATTTAAACTATACAAATACTTAATTATATAAAATATATATATATGCTAAGTAATTATAATGAATTGGAAAATGTTATCACAATTCCTATGTTATATGTTCAAATCTAAAATTATATATTAATTTGTTTATAAATTTTAAATTTTTTTAACAAGCCTAGCACAACGCCTAGGTCTTACCTTTGACACTAAACAAGCCTAAAGAAAAGCTTAGCTTGGTCTTGTGCCTGAACAGGCCAAGCCAAGCCTATTTCTACCCCTAATCCAAATCCCTGAATACCTACATCAAATTCAACAATGTGACCACGAAGTGTGGGCACGACATATATTGTGAAGTTTTGATGACAATTGATGGGAATTTGGTTAGATCATTAGTACCATTTCTTGTGATATTCACTAGGGGTATAAACCCTCTGTTTTGGAAACCAATAGTTTCCATTGGGGTATTTTTTCTTCCCTCTTATGATTTAACACCCTACTTGAAGTTGCTTCTTGATGGAAAAACCCATGTGTTTGAGCTTATTTTTGCCTACAATTATTTCATTTTTGCTAGTGGATGCAAATTTGCTCCTCTAGTTAGATGCAAGGTCAAAGGAGGTGTAGCAGGAGTCAACTGTCGAGTTATGGGCTTTAGCATGATCTGTCAGTATGGAATGCAAAGGCTTAATGGAACATTTACTATAAGGGCAAAAATGAATATTAAGATTTTTTGGATGGGTGAATTCAAGAGCAGGCAATTTTACTATTCCACCTCAAGAAAAGTGACATTGAAGAACATGGTCTAGTTTTCTAGCAATGGCAATCAAAAAATGGTTCAATAGCACATAACAGATACGAGTGAAGGCTAATTCAATCTTGCATCAATGCAGGATTTCTCTTAGCAATGCAAGAAAGAATATATATATATATATTTATATATCCATAGATGTTAACCACTGAAAATTTGTACGGAAATGCCAAGATTCATCTTGGATGTTCATTGAACTGAGTTTTCATATATAAATGTCATATTTTAACCCTTCTTTTTAATTATTGAGAAAAAAGTTTCCAATGTTGCCCCTGTTTTGACTGATGGAAAAAAGAATAAAGGTTGACTTGACTAGAAAAGTTAATTTTTAGGTTAAAAGGACCTTTTGTGTAAGTCGAAAAAAGTTTCATGATTTAAAAAGTTACAAAAAAAAAAAAAAAAAGATTAAGGACCTACTCTAAAAGTCAAAAAATGTTCAAGATGAAATTTAACAATTAGCAAAAAAAAAAAAAAATCTTTAAAACATGGTAATTGCCAATTTTAGCCATTTGAACGGATAAGTTTAAAAACTCC
>JAOXNR010045387.1:0-18912 GCA_028571225.1 Parsonsia alboflavescens | reverse complement strand
TCCTATCCATCCTTGTGACCCATGATGGAAATTTCCCCTTCAAGGGCTTCAGCCATTCTTCATCAAGAACTGCTACTTTAGCAAGCATGGCTCAGGCTGCCCTTGCCCTTCCGATCAAGTCTTCAGTGACTTCTCCCAAGAATGTTCTGGAAATATTAAGTCCATCGCTGCAAGTGACACGATTGGTGAGCACAGCACTCAGCCATGTCTGCGCATCGGAAAGAGATTGCCTATTTGAACTGGCCAGAGCCGAAACAGATTCCATAACGCTATCTCTCGACAGGTCCATGAGCTCCGGGCAATCGTCAAGCGGCCCTTGCTCATTTTTGTCATTTATCTTATTCTTGATGAGTTTTGCAACCGAGATTGCATTATCCAGATGCTGGACATAGTTTACCAAGAATTTCTTGAGAATGGTTTTTCCATCCTTTTGTGATAGCTCAGTAGTGGCTACTTGAGAGACCAATCTTGAACATTCTTCCGGATCATGAGCCCGGTTACATAAAGAGGCTGATAGATGAGACTGGCTAGTTTTCAATTGAAATGGAACGAAAAAGAAACCAAGAGAATCACCGGAATCAGTGTTAGAACAAAGTAGAGGAACTTGAAGCCACGTAAGGTGGTAGTGGTGGTGGTGTGCTTCTTGGTCTCCAGCAGAGATTGACTTGTGCTTGGAGCCATTTTTCTCCGTGTGGTTGGGTGAGTTACTCTCTGCCTATAGTTGGTTTTATATGCAATTGTTGGAGCAAAGTACAAATTACCGTGGCGGGATTAGCTCTGTTTCTTGATCAAGGGCCAATCTCTGGAGTCCAATGACACACCAACCCATCACGTATCTGCCTTTTCTTTTCTTTTCTTTTTCACCTTTTGAATTGCAGGAACTGATTTATTTTTCAACAAAGATAACAAATGGTGGGACAGATATGGCCATTTGGACGTGAGTATGGAACAAGTTGAACTCATATGCTTCAAGAGAAAAAATGTAAAATTTGTAGCAGGAAATGAGATAGAGGCAGGGAGAAGCCATTAAGACCTAAGACAAAGAGTAAGCACAGGCCCACCCGGAAGAAAAAAATAATCTCCTAAATTTCTCCCAAACAAACGAATCCAACAGTCATCTTATGCATAATTGTATTACTTGATTCCTCTATGAAACTCAGTACTGAACTTTTAAATGAAGTTTAGATCGTGCAAGTTCAATGATTATCTGTACGAAAATAAAGACACAATGACTTCGATTGCCGGTGGCACACACTCTCGGAGACAGAACATCAAATCCCAAGAATGCTTTTCCAGTCTTTATATCCATAGCAATAAAGCTTCATTTCCTTTGATAGAGTTGAAACAGGAGCACTACCTAAACCAGCAGGGCCTAGTGTTTTGGCATCCACGTTTAATTCATGGCTTAGTTCTCCAATATCTAGCAAAACAGCATTCACATGAAATAGCAGCGGACTCATGAAATTTGTACAAAAGCAATAGACAAAAAAGAAGTGACAAGCATTAACAGAACACATTATCACATGAACCGAACCAACAATCCAACAACATCAGAGAACCCCAGATAGATATTTAGACATTTACCATGGTCTAGGCATCTGCTTGCTCAACACATTAAACTGAAAGACCTTAACCAAATGTTTGTTTCTTCCACGACTCTAGCACCAATCTTTCTGGCTAAGGAATGGGAAATCTTTCCCCAATTACATGAATCCAATATTTATTTCATCCGAGAAAAGCCTTCTTTTTCTCAACTATGTCTTTGTCATTTGATCCAATAGCGTTATGTTAGATAGGAACAGATTTGATAAATTCTGATAACTCTCAGATAGAGTATTCGAATGGAAAGATCCATTAGATAATAAACTATTGGTTCTAAACTATCTTTGACGATTAATCAACAATTCTAAGTGCTTTTCTTGCATTTTCTTGATCAACCATCATTTATATATAGATGTAGGAGTATCTGTTTGGAAAGTACGAAGCCCCTTTGGCATCTCTTCATCTGTAAATAATTCTTGAAGAAAAAACACAAAGCCGAGGGGCTGATCTTTAAATAGAAAAAATTCTGGATGTGGAAACACTGAGCCAGGGGTCTGTCTGCAAGGTCCCGAATTGGCTTATTCGAAAAAACGCCTTGCTCTTTGAAAGATATATCTCGTGTCTGGTGGTACTGCACCCTTCCATTCGGGAAGGACTCCGAATCATTCTTGTACCTTTGCCAGCAATCAAGCACCCAACTATTACTGAGCATGCCAAATATCATTTTAGCATTTTCACTTTTTCTATGGGGTTCTAACTAGGAGAGGGTAGGGGCCAGGGGCATACGCCTCGCATGCCCAAATTACTACTATTACCACAACAATCCAATGTGAATTAGAAGAAACCATGAAAAAAGGACCAGGTAATATGATAAGAGGTGAAGAAAATGTTTCCGCAAGCGACTTAAAAACCAAGTATTATTATCCAAAGTCGCAGTAACCTACAACCAATAGCGACTAAAGAACAAACTATTATTATCCAAAGTAACAGTAAACTACTATTAATAAAGTAACTGTTATTTATTATTATAAATAGTAACTAAAGAAAGTAGAAAGAATAGAAAAATATGAAAAATATTCAAGAGATTCCGTATCTTATAACAAAGAATCAATAACCCTCAACAAATTTCTAATAAAGTCATTTGGAAGTCAAATTAAACATGTTCAAGGTATTATTTATCTCAGAAATTATTTATTTCATCAACCATGTAGAACTTGCTAAGATTGTTCTTTATTATTCAATCTAAATCCAAATATATTTATATAGCTTGAATTCTCAAATTATATTTGTAAAGAAAAAGGAATATTTCTTGGTTTTCTTACTTCTAAAATCAAAAGGTTTGTTTAATAAAAGTTAGTATCGTATTTATTTTATAATTAAACCCGAAAGTTTGGTTATCTAATTTGTTCAGGTTCAATTATACTCTATTATCAGATCACTTGTGCGGATTAGGATTTAGGAGCTGCTATTACTGGTTCAATTTACGTACAAAGTTATAACATGATAAACGGGCCCAGTGGAATCACGAGCCGAACGAAAAAGACTTTTGAAAAGAGAAGGCCCATAGACAGTTGTGTAGTCCACTCACCCTCCCGCTTGGTTTGCAAGGGATGATTTGAGAAGAAGTTACATGAATTACGGGACGAGGTTGGCAAAATTAGTTTGTTTGGAAGCTTTTATTTTTTTAACATTTTTTGAGATGAGTCTGTGTTTTAGAGGTAGCACTTGTCGACAAGTAACTGAAGATATAGTTACTTAATGAACAGTTGTAACGTACGTTCTGCATGTCATCATTCATGTTAATTGTATGGCTCAAGCTTTTTTGGAGTAGGCGAAAAATTTGACAATTCATTTGAAATTTCTGAGTAAGATAATGCCTGAAACAAAGCTTTCATCGGCGGATTCGGTTGGTCAAGACCTCCGTTCACCTCCGATGAAAGAATCAATAGTATTGAATGGTGAGAAGTCATGCTTCGACGAAATGCTAGAGAAGTACTGTGGCGAGTTCGGATTCTGGCAAAAGAGACACCTTTTGTTAGCGAGCTTGGGAATGAGTCTCGACGCCGTTCAGACAATGGTTATGATATTTGCTGACCGACAACCTATGTGGCGGCGTCTCGACGACAGTTGTTCCTCCTCCGGGGGTAGTGGTGGTGGTGTGTGCGAGCTGGAGCCCGGTTCGTGGGAGTGGATTGGTGGACCGGAGATCTCCACGGTGGCTGAGTTTGGATTGGTTTGTGGAGAGAAATACATGGTTGGATGGGTTCAAGCATTGTTTTTCGGAGGCAGCATAATTGGTACGTACGTCTCTCTCATGTAATCCCTATATTAGTACTGCTTACTATCTTTTCGCTTGTCTTTCATTTTCCATGGAGACTCACTTTGTGCAAAAGAAAAATGTGAATACCAGATCCATCAGCATGGTTGAACTTTAGACTTTAAAGGTGACGACTACCTTGTACTTTAAAAAGGCTTTCATAGAATATAGATCATAATTGTACTTTCTCAATCGGAAAATAAATGTTGCATTTTGGATAGATAAAATTTTAAGCTAATGATATGAATTTTTTAAACAAAATTTAACTAATTTCATTTTAACCTGATAAAAAATTAATAAGTATTTTGACTTCCACAAAATTACCAGTATTTTGTCAAATATGATTTGCTCAGACGTTAAATCAATCTCACTTATGATTGAGAGATTTTACTAGATTAATTAGGTTCAAGTAGTCTAAATACCGTTTTAAAGCAACATTAGGCAATAAGTTTTAAATTCTTAAATATAGAAATTTGTTAATGAGATTTTACATTAGAAATATATTTATTTTAAAAAATGAGACATTACGTATTAATTAAAATAAAAACAAAACCATTCAATTCCAAACATAACCACTATTTAATTTTGATAAGACCAAAAATCAAAATAAATACAATTTGAGACTAAGAGAATATTTGGAAATTTTGATATTTAAATACAATGAATCGATGGCACTGTTTAACCATCCCTTTCTTCATTGACATTTTCATTCTGGCGTGTACTACCTGACGAGAGGGAAAGTACTAATAATTTTACGTGCATTTATATATACCAAAATACAGGGGCCGGAGTGTTTGGGCATCTTTCGGACTCTAGATTGGGAAGAAAGGGCTCCTTAACCGTTGCTTGCATCTTAAATGCGATCTTTGGTTGTCTAACAGCATTCTCTCCGGACTATTGTAACTATGCAGTCTTCCGTTTTCTCACCGGTTTCAGCAAGGCTGGCGTTGGCCTCTGCTCCTTTGTCCTCGCCACCGAACCAATTGGCCCTAACAAACGCGGCATTGCCGGAATTTCTGTATTCTATTCGTTCTCCTTCGGCATTGCCGTGCTCTCCGGAATAGCTTTTGTTTTCAATACTTGGCGAAATCTGTACATTGCAACTTCTGTTCCTTCCGTTCTATTCCTCGTCTTCGTACTTCCTTTTGTCTCCGAGTCCCCTCGATGGTGCCTTATCAGAGGAAAAGTGAAGGAAGCCATCAAAATAATGCGGATGATTGCTAAAACAAATGGAAAGCACCTTCCCGATCACGTCATCCTTTCCCTCAATGAAGAAACGGAGTATCCGGATTCGAAAGAACAAGCAGTTACTTGTTCCTTGATTGACGTCCTTCGTTCGCCTCTCACGCGTATTCGGTTATTTCTAGCGGTGGTCATCAATTTCACTTGCTTTGTCGCGTACTACGGTCTCAGTCTAAACGTCGTGAATCTCGGAACAAACATTTACCTCAATGTTCTTCTGAATGCTGTCTCTGAGATGCCTGCGATTCTGTTAATAACGGTCTTGTTAGACAAATTTGGCAGAAAGCCATTGGCAATTGGCACTCAATTGTTCAGTGGACTGTTCTGTTTAGCAGGAAGCTTGTTAACGGGGTATAGATCGTTGAATTTGTTGCGATTGGTTTGTGGTCTTTCCGCCGTGTTTGGGATTACAGGAACCAGCAATTTGTTGTACATCTACACCACAGAGCTGTTCCCGACGGTGGCTAGGAGTGCAGCACTTGGTTACGCTATTCAGGCAGCTGAATTGGGAGCTCTATTAACACCGTTTTTGGTTTCTTTTGGTGGCGGAATACCATTTGCGGTATTCGGAGTCTGTGGAATTATGGGGGGAATACTGGCAGTTCTCTTGCCCGAAACTCTGAACGCGCCTCTGTACGACACTATGGCCAGAATGGAAGATGGAGAAAGAGAGAATTTTCTATGATTGTGTAAATTTCAAAGGTTCCTAATCGTAATCGTAACCCCTCGGGTCTAAGTTTTTGATTCTAATCGGTTAAAGCTTGAAATAAAGAAACAGAAGCTTCCTAATGACGGTTTCTATCATGGAGTGGTGATACTGATATATTATATACTGCTACCGTTTTACAGGAATTTTAGCTAACCATGATCATGGTTTAGATTAATAGAAAGCCTGATTGAAAGTTGTAATGTAAGTCATTTTTTAAATTTTAATGAGGACCTATAATGATTTTTAAAGTTTTATTTTAAGCTCCTTGGATGATTATTCACTTTTAATTAGTGATTTTCATTATTATTATTCTTCTTTTCGAGTCAAGACTTACTTGAAATATTTTGGAAATTTTACTTTAAGATTGTTTTAAATTTAGGAAATCTAAAATTATATACCTTAGAATGTTGGGGGCGGACTTGTCAATTGGACAGGCCCATCCCAACTCACATAAATCCCCTCTAAATGTGCTTCACCCCATATAAGTTCCAATCTATTAAATTTTATAGAGATCCATGAATCCTTATATATTTTAGAAAATAATTTTAATTTATTAATTAATATTTTTAAATTGAAAATATAAAATATATACTATACAATTATTTTTTAAAAAAAAATAAAAACTATCAATAATAAAATTGTATTCATATTCTATAAATTATGTCAAGAAAAATTCCTAAATATTCAATAAATATCAAAGTATATATTCCGTCAAAGAAATACTATAATTCAAATTCAAATTTCTAAATAATAAGTTTATAAGTTCAAATTTAACTAATACAAGAATTTAAGTTGAAGTAGTAAATTTCTGAATTCAAATTCAAGTGGTAAATTAAATTCTTAATTCTTTTTCCAATGCACCAATAAGCAATTTAATTAGTTTTTTGAGGTCAAAAAAAGGGTTTTTGAATATGATTTAATTTAAATCCAAGAAAGGAAGAAGGAGAAGCAACCAATCGCTAGGGATGCTATCTTGCATAGGGTTCCTTATGGGTTGCACGGGCCATAGGTACGAACCACAAAAAAACAAAAAAACAAAAAAAGGAGGACTCGTGGGGCCTTCTAAGAAGAATCCATTCGTTTTCGTCAATTCAGTTCTTCTTTCTTCCACATTTGTCAATTCGTATAGGGATTTTTGTTTTTTTTTCAAAGCCCGATGTGTCAACCTCCTTCCGAATGGATCTAGCCCACTAAAATTCACCTATAAATGATTTAATCCGATCCAATTCATCTATATTAGGTGTTCATGGATTTCATGGACCCAAATCCAAATTGAAAATCCTACTCAGAGGTATTGATAAAATTTTGAAAGGTAAAATTGATGAGTTTTGCAAAATCATTATCTAGGAGAATATTATTATAAAACAATATGATAAGAAATAAATGTTATTCCCTCCGACCGTATTTATAAGTCATTTACACTCAATTTTTATTTAACTAAATATAAATCACGATTGTTAGTTTATTATGTATTTTACTCTGTTTTTACCATATTACATTATCGCTTTCTCTCTCTCTCCTTTTTTCCAAGTCAATATTAGTTTGATTTGAATCATAAATAGGGGCATCATATGAGAAAAAAAATTACCTTAATTTGGACAAAATAGTTGGTAGTGACTTATAAATAGTAATGGAGGGAGTATATAATAAAATTTTATTTGAAATTGTTTTGTGTTATATTCTCTTTATAAATGTTGTCATATTATTGAAAATGGGTTTTGTTTTAATTTTTTCAAATTATATATTTTGTTTGCCCAATTGTTTGAAATAGGAAAAATACACTTAATCAAACCAATGATTTGATTTTAGTTTGAATTTTTTTCAAACTAAAATGAAGTTGGTTCAATTTAAAAAATCTTCAAAAAGTGAACCAAACTAAACAATAGAACATCCCCTATCTATAGTTAGGAATGAAAGAGAAGTACTCCCATGTCAATAAATATAATTCATTCTAATTAATTTTTCTTATCACTAATTATAATTAATTGTTTAAGTCATCGTTATTTTTCCAAAGGGGCTCACACGCCAAAAGAAAAAGAAAGCTTTTGAAAACAGTGAGGAAACGAGAAGAGAACCGGAGAAATAGTCTATCCCCACCCTTACACTTAGTGAAGAAAATAATTGATCGGAGGATCCGGTAGGTGATCAAGACCGCTGTTCACCTCTTTTTTAATTATCCGATGACGGAGTCGTCATTGAATGGTGATCAGAAGTTATGCTTCGACGAAATGCTAGAGAAATACCGTGGTGAGTTCGGATTCTGGCAGAAGAGACACCTTTTGTTAGCGGGCTTGGGAATGAGTCTCGACGCCATTCAGACAATGGTTATGATATTTGCTGACCGACAATCTGAGTGGCGCTGTTTCGACAAGGAATGCTTCTCCGGAGGAAGTAGTAGTAGTGTGTGTGAGCTGGAGCCCGGTTCCTGGGAGTGGACTGGCGGACCGGCGATCTCCACGGTGGCTGAGTTTGGATTGGTTTGTGGAGAGAAATACAAAGTTGGCTGGGTTCAAGCATTGCTTTTTTGGAGGCAGCATGATTGATAGTATATACGACTTCTCTCTTTCATTCACTTATATAATTAATCACGAAATTTGAGTTGGACAAATATTTTGGGACAATGTAATTTTTTCCCTAAAGGAAATTACTACAAATATTGAGACATATATACTTAATTATTTATATATTTAATAATAAAAATAATAATTTGTACTGTGCACAGGAGCTGGAGTATTTGGGCATCTTTCAGACTCCAGATTGAGAAGAACAGGGTGTTTGGCAGTTGTTTCCATCCTACATGTGATCTTTGGTTGTCTAACGGCCTTATCTCCAGACTAGTGGAGCTATGTATTCTTTCGTGCACAGGCGGCAGTGGCATCTGTGCCTTTGTCCTCGCCAACGAACCAGTGGGCCCCACGAGGCGTTGCATGTCCGCAATGTTCACATTCTATTTCTTCTCCGGCGGCATCGTAATTCTCTCCGGCGTGGCATATGCTTTCAATACATGGCGAAGTCTCTACATTGCAACTTCTGTACCTTCCATTCTATACCTCATCTTTGTACTTCCTTTTGTCTCCGAGTCCCCTCGATGGTGCCTCGTCAGAGGGAAAACAAATCAAGCCATGAAAATAATGCAGAAAATTGCTAAAACCAATGGAAAACACCTTTCTGATCAAGTCATCCTTTCCTTCAATGACGAAACAGAATCAGAATCACAAGAGGCTGCAATGTCTTGTTCTCTGATTGACTTGCTTCGTTCGCCACTCACTCGTATTCTGTTATTTCTAGCAGTGGTCATCAATTTCATGTGCTATGTGACCTACTACGGTCTCAGTCTAAACGTCGTGAATCTCGGAACAAACATTTACGTCAATGTTCTTCTGAATGCTGTCTCTGAGATGCCTGCAATTCTGCTAATAACGATCTTGTTAGACAAATTTGGCCGAAAGCCATTTTCAATTGGTACGCAATTGTTCAGTGGACTATTCTGCGTATCAGGAAGCTTGTTAACGGGGGTATAAATTATTGAATTCGGTGCGATTGGTATGTGGCCTATCCGCCATGTTTGGGATTACAGGAACCAGCAATTTGTTGTGCATCTACACCACGGAGCTGTTCCCGACGGTGGCTAGAAATGCGGCACTTGGTTATGGAATTCAGGCAGCTGAAATGGGAGCTCTATTAGCACCGTTTTTGGTGACTTTTGGTGGCGGAATTCCATTTGCGGTGTTCGGATTCTGTGGAATTATCCAAGGAATATTGGCAGTTCTCCTGCCCGAAACTCTGAACGCTCCTCTGGACCACACTATGGCGGGAATGGAGGATGGAGAAAGATATTTTCTATGATGGTTTAAATTCCAAAGCTTCGTAATCTTAATCCCTTGGGTTTAATTTTTGCCGGCGGTCTTGAAATAAAGACACAGAAGCTTCATAACGACGGTTTGATTTGTTTGTTTTTGCAAAACAGAAACCGGTTTGCAGGATTTTGGCTAACCATGATGTGATGATGGTTAAGCTATTAGCTTAGAAAGCTTGACCGAAAGTGGGAGGATATTTAGCAAGTGCCTTGAAAGGCTTTTTATATGGGTTTTGGAAGGGATCTTTGTAAATATTTTCCTTATAGAATCCCATCTTTTTAATATGGAAAATTTAAATCTCACCCGTTCTTTTATTAGTCAAAAATATTTCCTCTACCTTTTTTTTTTCTATATAATTTATTATGAAATATTAGATAATTTTTAATTGCCTGTGTGTATAATTTTGTGTGCTTAACAAATAAAATAAAGTGCAAAATAAGGAAAAACCAAAAGGAGGGAGAGAGAGAAAAAAAGAAGAAGAAGCAGTTTTAGAAAAGATAAAGAATGCAAGTAATGTTTGTGGGCCAAAATTATTTGGAAAATGAGACAAAAAGTAATAAATGCTCTAAATTGACATTGGATTGGTAATGAGAAAAAATCAATCTAAATTTAAATGCTAAAATTAAAACTTTATTATTATTTTGCTTGAAGTTATTTATTACTGCAAATTAATATGCATAAATATATACCATGTTCATGAATGTCATTTATAAATGGATTATAATATATATATAAAATTTATCCATATACGTAGATATATTTATGAAAATCAAAATTGTTATGTGATCTTACATCGTAACACAAACAAATTAGATCCATCTATTAAAATTAATGCAATGAGGTAAGTCGAGTTGAACCCTTAAGGAATTGAATTTAAGTTTAATAAAAACCAATTAATAAGCAACAAAAGGGGGGAGGGTTTTTAAAGAGTTTGTAAAATAAATCAAACAAAAAATTCAAAAGTTAATTTAAAAGAAGAATAAAGATGATAAAGTTGCTAACAAGAAACAATTCGTATGTCAATTGCTATGGGGTCAATCATTGATCAAATAACTCAATTAAGTTGTTGGTTTTAGAATTTGTTTTAGCTCTAAAATTTCTATTCTTGAATAGATCTGCTTCTCAGAGTAAGAAATAGAATCCCTAATTTAATCAATTAAACCTACCATGTAGAGAATAATAAATTTAATCAATTAAATTACATAAGCATGAAGGTATCACCAATATCAAATTACACAAAAAAACCGTAGTTTTAATTTATACAATTTGATTCATACAATTCTCTATTGTCAGATAAAGTTGTTAATTAAACCAAATATTTTTTAAAAAATTGCTACTAATGGATTTATTAATCTTAGCGATAATATTTAAATCATAGTCATATAATAATGCAAAATAATATAGGTGATTAGTATAAATTAATAAAAATAATTAATACTATGAAAACAACAATCGCTAAAATACTTAAAAATAAAGATCAAATTTTTAATATAAAAACAAAACAAATCTCATAACCCCATATCTAAATAACTTACATCATATTCTTGTTAACAAAAAAAAAAAAACTATTCACGGGGCACGATAAATAAAACTAAGAAATATATAAGAAGAGATAGAAATTTGCACTTTATCTTTGGAAATCTTCATGAAGTCAATTTTGAATTATAACTCTTGAGCCTATGAAAAATAATCTATTTATAGGAATCAAGTTTATTTACAAATGAGTAATTACCTAATAGAAATATAATAATGAAATAAAATCTTAATAAAAAAGAAGTGGTAAAGAAAATAATCAAATTCTAATTAAAAATGAAAACATTGACGCGATCAACATCATGATTAACGCTGTCCGACACAAGCTAGAATTGTCCAGCATCGGATGGCTCTTTCAAAAATTGGGCAGCTTTCTAGTGTGCATCCGACATCGATTGGCTAGCTGGGGCTCTTGTTGCTCCACTTCATTGTGTCTCGATCTCGTGCCAATTTGATAAAATTCTTCAACCACTTTTCAACTAAAAACTCTTATAATCAAAATCAAGAATACGAAAGTAAAATATATATAAAATGATATAATTAAGTTAAGTTATGTAAAATAATGACAAAAAAAGAACATAAAATATAGTATAATTATGTACAAATAATCGCACTATAATTTTCTTCTTTTTTAAATGAAAATTTTCATATAAATCTCAACTATGTATTTGTAAAATTGATGTTACAAAACGTTAAAAGCTTTCAATTTCCCATTCCATGTACTTACATATAAGGATACTTTTCCGTTTAATTCAAAGAAAAAAAACTTGAGGTCCTTAATATTTTCAAAACTATCAGAAAAGAATATTAGCTAAATAATAATTGTGGAAGAGAAAAATAAACCGGGTAAAAGATCCAGAATATTAGCTAAATAATAATTGTCCGGGTAAAAGATCCAGAATGTGCCGGTTGAAAAAAATTAGAAAAAATAAAACAGAAAGACTTCCAAGGGAACTCTTTAATCAAGGGCGGGATCTTTGTACACGTCCACAAATTGCCCAATAATAGAATCCATCCAACCTTTTCGCAAGCCGTATATATAACCTTCACCTTGGTTAACAGTCAACATTACTTCTTATTTATGTGGATTTCCAAACATCGGGTTTTCTCTCCTGCAATACAGGATGCCCGAATCGTCCGAACCGGTAAGCCAAGACCTCCGGTCACAGCTTCTTAGTCCGGCGGCCAAAGAGTCCTCCAATGGAGAGTACATCAAACAGGAGAAGTTAACCGTCGACGACATGTTACAGAAGTACTGCGGAGAGTTCGGATTCTGGCAACTGAGACACCTTGTGTTGGCGTGCCTGGCTTGGGCTCTCGAAGCTTTTCACACCATGGTTATGATATTCGCCGATCGCGAACCAAAGTGGCGGTGTTTGGATGGTGCCGCCGGGTGCTTCTCCGGCGCTACCAGCGTGTGTGAACTGGAGCCAGGGTCTTGGGAGTGGATCAACGGATCTGGAAGCTCTACGGTGGCCGAGTTCGGGTTGTTTTGTGGACAGAAATATAAGGTTGGCCTCGTCCAAGCATTGTTTTTCGGAGGGTGCATGCTTGGTAAGCCTCTTATTCCGATCATTTTTCTCAACCTTATCTTCCCGTTATTTCAAACTTTTTACAGTGTCAGAATTATTATCATATTATAATTATTATATTCGTCCAATGACCTGCGCTGACCCATTTTGAAAATAGAAATTGGTACGGTAAGTAATTAATCAATCAAGTATACCAAACGGGGCAGAAAATATATGGTCAAGACAAAAACTATTGAATGTTGACTTTCCTTAGGAGGTCCATCGTGAGTAACTAGGAAGGACGACTCTCTAAGACATTAATTCACTCAGGCTTATCCCATTTTTGGAACTAGCTTATCAACATGAACTTAAGATTCGTTCATATCAAAATTATTCTTATTTTTTGTAACATATATATAGATTTTATATAAGAAAACAAGCCGAATATCTGATGGGATTGTTCATGAAATGCCTATGCGTATCTTTTGTCTTTTATTTATTTTTAAATCTTTTATATTTTATGAGTCTAAATCTGTTCTACTGAGTCTCTTTAAATATTTACCTTTAATTTATAATTTTATCTACAACCTTTTTTAATAAGAGATTTAGGTTTATAACTTACGTGATATTAATACTAACTACCACCATGTTACAAAGATGATTTGATATTAATTTGTATTAATGTCAAAGATTGATCACATTTTATTTGCCGCCGCCTAGTGGATCTTCTACTTGAGCACTTGAGCCAATACCCAGGAGTTTTTCTACAAGCGTCCTTGACCTTTTAAACGGCACATACTAAGTTTTTATGATATTTATGGTAGCCTACCTTCATTTCCATGTGATCTCTGGAACATGAGTCCTATATGACGTGCGGTCCCTTTCTCTGACCATCCGAGAAAAGTTAACAGTAGCGAAATTTTGATATAGATTGATTTTCTACATATATATATATATATATATATATATATATATTTATATATTTTGATTAAGAAATATTATTTTTTTTTATCATATATTAATTTAGTGCTTATAAGAAAATTTGTGATCGAATTTTCGATTATAATGGTACTGGTACTAAAGGGTTATATAAGTAAGTGGTATTTGATAAAGTGATAAAGAGTTGACAAGTCATAAATGCCTGCTTCTAATGGTCAGAAATTGGTGACAATAAAGGGGAACAGAAATAAACGTTATCTTTAGATGAGGGCTCTTACCAGAATTGAAAAATAGGACATGATGATACTACTTAATCATGTGATCTAGCTTCTTAAGAAGCCTTCGTAAAAGGAAGGCTGGATTTCTGTTACCATGGCATAACCCACGTGGTCCATTATTTTTATTTGTAATGGATGAAAATAATAATTACAGTCTTATTTAGAATGGGACAAACAATATCTTATTCAAACACACATGACGGCATCTTAGGTAGGCCATGGTGGTGGTTCACGTGGCTGCTGAATTATGGATTTTATGTGGATTTAATTTAAATATAAATGAAGAAATTATTGTTTATATTTATTATTTTTGTCTCTTGTGCTTCATTAGGAGCACAGGAAAAAACAAAATTATCTTCGGTAGCAAAAATCTGCTCAAGCTTTGATTTGGTAAAACAAATGTCGGGTAGCTAAAGTTTGGCTTTATTCATGAGATTCCCTTTTCCAAATCCTTATCGTGTCATTGACATTGTCATTGCCATCGCCATCGCACGGCTACAAAACTTTCGCTATTATCCTTTTCAATTTCTTGATTTGTCTTTTTTTTTTTTTTTTTAATAGTATGTTCCGAATATTCTGTGTTAGGGCTGCCGGCCGAGCTCCTGAAATTTAGAAATTTAATTTCTAAATAAATCAACTTTTTTTATTTGGTTTTGATTTTGATTAATTTAGACTTTGAATTTTTTATTTGTTTACCGACATTTGAGCTTGAAAATAATCTAACCAAAATTGAATATACAATTTATATTTATATATTTAATAAAATTAATAGCTCGGGTAACATGTATAATAACTAGCGCACATAAATCAAGCCCAGGGCCCATTTTGGGCCAACAATAATTTGGGCCGCGAATTGATTATTTTTGTCTAATATGTGTTGTGTACAGGAGCCGGAGTATTCGGGCATCTTTCGGACTCCAGATTGGGAAGGAAAGGGTCTTTGATAGTCGTTTGCATCCTAAATGCGATCTTTGGCAGTTTGACGGCATTTTCTCCAGACTACTGGAGCTATGTATTCCTCCGTGTTCTCACCGGTTTCAGCACCGGTGGCGTCGGCCTTTGTGCCTTTGTCCTCGCCAACGAACCAGTTGGCCCGACGAAGCGCGGCATGTCCGGAATGTCCACATTCTATTTCTTCTCCGGCGGCATCGCCATTCTCTCGGGAGTGGCATATGTTTTCGATACGTGGCGAAGTCTCTACATTGCAGCTTCTGTTCCTTCCATTCTATTCCTCGTCTTTGTACTGCCTTTCGTCACCGAGTCCCCTCGATGGTGCCTTATCAGAGGGAAAGTGAATGAAGCCATGAAAATTATGCACAACATTGCCGAAACAAACGGAAATCACCTTCCTGATTATGTCATAGTTGCCCTGGACGAGGATATGAACAATGATGATGATGATTCCAGCAGTATTGTTCAGATCCAGGGTAATGGTAAAACGACAACGGAATTAGAATCGAAGCAAGCCGTTGGGGGTTCTCTGATTGATGTTCTTCGTACCCCGGTGACACGGCTTCGGTTATTTCTAGCGGTTTCCATTAATTTCTTGTGCTCTGTTGTCTACTACGGACTTAGTTTGAATGCGGTCAACCTGGGAACCAACCTCTACTTCAATGTTCTTCTAAATGCGGTTGCTGAGATTCCTGCGTATCTATTGACTGCAATTTTGGCTGACAGATTTGGTAGAAAGCCATTGGCAATTGGTACGCAGTGGTACAGTGGAGTATTCTGCGTGATAGGATGCATCTTGGCGGGGTATAAATCACTGAAAGTGGTTCAAATGGTGTGTGGAGTTTTGGGTATATTTGGAATGGCCGCAACTTACAATTTGTTATTCATCTACACGGCGGAGCTGTTCCCAACAGTGGTGAGGAATGCTGCACTTGGTTGTTCCCAACAGGGTGCCCAAATGGGAGCTATTTTAGCACCAATTGTGGTGGTTATGGGCGGTGGAATACCCTTTGCTGTTTTCGGATTATGTGGAATTCTTGGTGGGATACTAACTTTTCTCTTGCCAGAAACTCTGTGCATGCGTTTATATGACACCATGGCCGGGATGGAAATTGGAGCAGCTTAAGATGTCAAATCATGTCAAGGTAGCTTCTTGGGTTTGTGGTATTAAAATGGTTGAGGTCTTAAAATGAGGTCATCTGTGATCTTCTCCCATCCCTCCAACCTCGAAAGGCAAATTTGTCATAAAATTTACCAAGTTTAACAGGTAACAAACAAAATGACGAGAGAAGAATTTCCATGTATAACTTCAACTTCAAGTGGATCTTTCTATTTGTAAGCTTATCCTTTTATCTTACTTAATCTTAATGTTTATGTTTCACTATCTTTAACTTTTTTCTAATCCTCTTTATACCTCTCTTTTCAAATATCAATATTACCTATCCTTAAGGTCTATTGAATTTGAATTTTCTCGATTTCAAGTTAACACTAAACTAGCAAGAATTGACATTATTTTAACATAGAAGAGGAAAATAGAAGCTAAATTTCATATTTCTCAAATCATCATCTTCTCTGTTAATGTATGAAATATCATGTGAAAAAAATTAATAAAAAATCAAATAAGAGAGTATATCAGACAAACACAAGGTAACATAATTTGGCACGAAGTAACATCTTCATCTCTATGTCTATATAGAGTTAATTTATGTTGCACCAAGTAAGGCATCAAAGTGCCATGAGAAATTTGTTCCTAGCAACATACATATATAAGGTTTGTAACAGCAAATTACCAAGCAACTGAAAAGGTGCAGTTTGCATATCGACCGGTTCATTTAACTAACAAACACTTCTTTCTCTATCTGTGATATGTACACATATTTACACGAAAACTTCTCTGCTTCCCAAACGAAATCCTGAAAGTGACATTCACTCATCAGAACATGAAAGGCGCCGGTGAAAATGCTGGCATGATCGCCTGAACTGCAGTTCTCCTGAAAAACAACACATAACTCTCAAAATTAATTAATTATTCTGAATTGCCTAAATTTCTGAAGGAAAACTGTAGATTTGTGTGTTAAGGAGGACAAAAAAAATACTGAAATTAGATGCGAATAAAATCATCCTTGATCGCACACCTTAATTGGTCTCTCCTAATCAATTCCACCTTACTCAAGGGCAAGGGGGAGAAGAACAACCGAAATTAATTAATCCTGGATTAATTATGTATATGCGAGAAAATAGAATCAAGATCCGAAATTCTGTCTTACAATAAAATGTGAGAATTGGAGAAAATTTGTATTACCCGGCATCCCCTCCATTAGAACGGGAACGAGATCTGGGAGTCGGCGTTACTTTCCGTTTGAGATTTCTAGCCGAGGGCGATTCGGCAGCAGCAACCACTTCTTCTTGGCGTCCCTTTCCCTCGAAAAGAACGTTTTCTTCAGAAATCGAAGACAACGAAGGCCGCCATTCCCCTGAAGAGCAACCATAACGAGAGGATCTCCCCCTCTTCACTCCTCGAACACGACAACGGCGAACTCGCTGTGGTGGTACGCAACTGACCAACGATCTTGTCTCTTCCTTAACTGAATATGTACGTGGATATGAACCACAACACGACATGAGTTCTAATAGAAACTTCATTTTTGTTTACACACAAAAATTTATACCAAAAATAAACAGAAAAGGAGAGAACGAAATCGTCGGTGTCGTAAATGTTCATTGGCTTATAAAGTTAGCCATTGAGGCTCGGTCGTGGAGATCATCGGCGGCTAACGGTGATAGAGGTTTGTCCTTTCGGTCACCTGCAAGAGAGGAGTGGGATTCCTTGGTTAAAGGTTATAACTTATATATACATAGAGATACATATATGCGATTTTGCTAAGGGACGCTCCAATCGTTATCTTAATGGAATTATGCTTGGTTGGTTGCATGAGTATTATAGCAATAATTCTGTTACGGTAACGATTGAATTCCATTACAGTAATAGTTGACACGCACAGACACACCTTAACAAATCCGTACATATCATGAAAAGTAGTTAGTGGCTCTCAGTTTATATAGTGCACAGCCAATGGGATTAATTTGTCCTTGTGGTAAATATGGATTCGAATCTCCACGTAGTATTTCGTTAGAATTCCAAGTCTACCCTTTTCTGTGACAGATCTTGTGGTACCATATTAACTAAGGGGTGGTTGTCAATTATCACGTGTAAAAATAACCATTGAAGGTAGATATAATGTTACAATTCTTACGATTATCAAACGTACATATTTTTTTACAAACTTAGAAAATATTATTTTAGGTTCACAATTAAAACCTTCATAAAAATATATAAGATTCAAACTCGATATATGATCTATAATAGTCACTCTATTCAGTAAAATATTTTTGAAAGATCCACTTAAAATGAAATTATCTTTATTTTAGTTTTCATATTCCTCGTCTTAGGTTATAAATATGTTTAGAAAGGTTTCATGCAAATACATTCCATTAAAAAATGTAAAATTATTTAAATATGTTGATGTATACATTTTTTTTTTCTTTTCATATATATATATATATAAATATATGTAGAAATGTTACGAAACATAAAGATTCAATTAAGTCTTTAACAGTTAACTGTCTTTTATTTTTTAGAAAATAAAATAAAATTTAATCAAATACCTTTAAGGTTTAATTTATTAAAAAAATTGAAAAAATAATTTTTTATAAAAGAATTTATTTAATTTTAATAGCTTAACCGACATTTTCTAATACTCCATAACATTTACCCCATATATATAAATATATATATATATATATATATAAACAGGTTTTCTATTATGTGCATCAAACTATGTGCTCCTCGTGTGCACCTGAAGGAAAAATAATGAAAATCTTCTGCGACGTGTTTTTTCAATTTGTCTACCTCATGGTGTCGCAACTTTCTCTTTATTGATTGAAAAAACACAACGTCGCAGAAGATTTCTACTATTTTTCCGTCAGGTGCACATGAGGAACACACGATTCGCAGAAGATTTCTACTATTTTT
>JAOXNR010045366.1:0-18916 GCA_028571225.1 Parsonsia alboflavescens | reverse complement strand
AGAATAAAACGACAATATTCTTGAGACACTATGATAATCGAATTTTATTTAATGAGAAAACTCAAAGCTTCAAAAAAACAAGGTCTGCTGAAAAAACAAACAAAAACGGCAATAAATAAACCCTAAACCGAAAATATGAAAAATTATAAAAAGACCCCAAAAGTTTATAAAAGGCCCAAAAGTCTACCCAGATGACCTTGGATGGCCAATAAAATGGCTTACATCACAACAAAGTTGTGTGTATTTCTCCCTAGACGGTCCGAAATAGACCCGTCAAATTTGAGCCCATTCTGACCCTCCGATAACTTTTTAGGTTTTACGATTCAGCCCCAGAAACTTTTCCGAACTTCTCTGAATCATCTCTGATTGCCTTGAAACTTCTCCTGCAGCCTCTTGGACCTGCGTGGGCCGTCCCGAATATCTTCGTGGGCTAGCTGTGCATCACCTAGTCCTTTTTGGAAGGGTCTTAGTATGTTTATGCCCGAGATGTCAAACGGTACTAATGTATTGATTGACTGATACCTTGTCGGTAGCATGTGTGATTTGTTCCCTCACAACTGGCAGCTTGTGCATTTCTATGTGTTCTTCTCAATGTCTGAAACCATTGAGGGCCAGTAATACTCTGTTCTTAGTTTCTTTTTGGCTGCACGATCTTTGCTGCTATGTGTGATCCACATATTCTACCATGTACCTCTTTGATGACATGTTGCCCTTCTCCTTGGCTTGGACATTTGAGTAATGGCCAAGTATATGACCTCCCATATACCTGATCATCTATCATTAGGACATAGGAAGGTACCCATCTTCGCACTTGGCGAGCTTCTTTTATGGGAGGTCACCATCATTGAGGAATTTGTAGATTGGATATCTCTAGTCCGCTTGATCCTCTATAACCAAGCTCTCGTCTTGGCTTATGCTTGGAGAGTTCAACCATTCCACTAGTAGCTCTGCATTGGTCCCGACTATGTCTTGATAGACTTTGGACAGTGCATCTGCCTCTGCATTTTGGTCTATGGGTATCTGCTCTATGAGAAAATGCTCAAGCTTGGAGGTGATATCCCTTACTTGTTTGAGATATTTGATCATGTTGTCCTCTTTGGCTTCATATTCTCTTGCGACCTGGCTGGCTATGACCCGTGAATCTGTTTTAAAGTGCAATTTCTACACTTTGAGAGCTCGTATGAGTCTTAGACCTAGTAAGAGAGCTTCATATTCGGATTCATTATTCGAGGTTGGGAAGTTGTACTTCACAGAGTAAGGGACTCTCACCCCCTCGGGGCTGATCATTACTATTCCTGCACTTGAATTTTCTTTCACCGTTGAACCGTCTGTATATATTGTCCAGATGCTACTTTCACAAGTGTTTGTGAGCTCCAGTGGAGCCCTTCTGCATTCCTCTACTAAGTCTACTAGAGCTTGAGCTTTGATTACTTTCCTTGGTTCAAATTGAATTTGATATCCTAAGAGCTCGAGGGACCACTTCATTGTTCTGCTCGACAACTTAGGCTTGGCTAGGGCTTGTTTTATTAGTGGATTTGTTAACAGTCTTATTGGGTAAGCTTCAAAATATGGCTTTAATTTCCTCGAGGTAATGAAAATGAGGTACATGAAATTTTTTAGGTCTGAATATCTAGTTTTTGGACCTTTGAGCAATCTACTCACATAATAAATAGGGAACTATTGTCCTAACCTTTCTACCAGTAGCACTAAGTTGACTGCTTTCTCTATGGCAGTAAGGTACATCGAGATTTCTCTCCTATCCTTGGTCAGACAAGCTGAGGAGGTTGTCCCAGGAAGTTTTTCAGTTTGACGAACGCCACTTGACAGTCCTTGGTTCACTAGAAGTTCTTTGGCTTTTATATGACGTCGTAGAATTTTTCTCCTTTGTCCGCCATTTTGTTAATGAAGCACCCAAGTGTTGCGATCTTCCTCTCTAGGCTCTAGACCTCCTTGATGTTCCTGGGAGGTTCCATGTCTAGCAGTGCTTTTATCTTGTCTGGATTGGCATCAATGCTTCTTTCAGAGATCATGAAGCCCAGAAATTTACCTACTGAGACTCCGAAGATGCATTTTTCTAGGTTAAGCTTCATGTGGACAGCCTTCAGGGTCTGGAAAGTTTCCCTGATGTCATTGATGAAATCTTCAGAGGTCTTAGACTTGATCACTATGTCATCCATGTAGACCTCTATGTTCCTCCCGAGCTGGTTTTTGAACACCTTATGCATAGCTTGCTGGAATTCTACACCTGCGTACTTCACTGCCATTGGGATTTGGTGGTACCCTTTGTATGCGTCCAGGAAGCATAATCACTGATATCCAGTTGTAGAATCCACCATTTGATCTATGCTTGGAAGTGGCAGTATTTATTGAGTGTGGTGAAGTCCAAACATCCTCCATGTCCCTTCTTTTTTTGGGAATACGACCAGGTTGGCTAGCCACTCCAAGTACACCACTTCGTTCAGAATTCTTGCGTTGAGAAGAGCTTGGACTTCTCGAGGTATGACCTGATTGCTCTTAGGGGAGAAAGTCCTCTTCTTTTGTTTCACTGGCTTGAGCCGGACCTTGTATTCAGCAATTTTTCCATCTACTCCTTCGAGATCGCTGGACTGCCAGACAAAGACCTTCCGATACTCTTGAAAAGAATCAACAAGTTTCCCTTTGACTTTGGTAGGCAATAACTCCCCAATTTTGATCCCTTTCTCAAGGAATTTTCAGTTGAGGAATACTTTCTCTCCTCTACCAACTACCTGAATCTGGAGATTCTCATCCTTTTTCGGGAGGTCCATGCATTTCTCCTTCTCAAGCTCAGGCAAGCTCTCCTCATTACCTTCAGCAAGGTAGCATTCTACAATAAGTTATCTGTCCCTCTCTAGGACGATCCAAGTGTCTCCAACTTGGATTGTCATGCTGTAATTGAGCAGAAAAGTTTCTGCTCTCAGGTCCATGACCCCTCTTATGCTCTCTGTGAGCTCTTTGTCACTTGCATGGACTGTTGTTGGGACTCGGAGGATCCCATCGGTATAAGTCATGCTGCCGTTGAAGCTGGTCAAAGCTGTGTCTGACCTTATCAGTGAGCTTTTGTCTATCCCCATCTGGTCGAAGGCTTTCCGGTATAGGACATTCACGGTGCTTCCAGTGTCCATCAGTATTTTGCGAATAACGGAATCTCTGATTTGGAGGGACACTATGAGGGGCTTTGAGTCTTTCCCCCGAGCTCGCTTCGACCTCCTCTCAATCGCATTTCTTTCTCACATAGGAGGTCATTGATTTTGAGGGGCTGTTGATGGCGGATCAGTTGGTCTTGCATTCCTAGCTAAGAACTCTTGCAAGTGACCTTCCTTCACCAACCTCTCGATCTCCCGCTTGAGGTCGAAGCAGTCTTCGGTGAGATGACCATGGTCATTGTGGTAGTGACAGAACTTGGTTGGGTCTCTTTTAGCCACAAGCTTCTTGAGAGGCTTGGGCGGCTTCCTCTTTTCTCCATGACCACCAGGATTTTTGCTCGTGACGTTTTGAGAGAAGTGGTCACGAGGTTGGGGATGGACTTCCTCCTCTTGTCTGACGTCCCTCTTTTTGGTTGAGGGTCTTTCCTATCCCTCTTTGTTTTTGTGGGCTCCTTGGATGCCCCTTGTTGTCTCCTTTAGTGGCTGAGGCAAAGCTAGGGATCTTCTTCTAGGCCGCAGTTTCCTCAGCCTTGATCAGTTTTTCAAGAAACGCCTATAGCTCCTTGATGGTTTTTACTGGCTCCTCGGCCAGCCTATGGGCTAAGTACTCAATTTGCAAACCTTGTTTGAAGGCAGTGATGTAAATGGCATCGTTTTTCTGCTGAATCTTGTCTGCCTTGCCATTGAAACGACTATAATAGCTTCGGGTGCTTTCTCTGACCTTCTATTTAATGGTAAAGAGGTCATTGATGTCCTTCTCGAACCTCGTGCTGCTCTGATAGTTTTTTAGGAACAGCTCTTTAAGCTGTGTCCAATTTGAAATGCTCGCTTCAAGGATGTCCTTGAACTAGGACTGGGCCTTTTTGGTCATCGTCTACTAGAAGGCTCTACACTGGACATGGTCGGGGTACTGAAACATCTCCATGTAGGAGACATATTCCTCAATGGGCTGTTGAGGCTCCCCTGTACCATTATATTTCACCTCCAGGTGTGGCGCTTGGAATCCTGGCTGCATCCAAGCGGTGTGGATGCTGTGGATAAATGGCGAAGGCTCGATAAGATCTATATTACTCCGTTGCTCCTGATTGGATGGGGGAGTTGCTCTCCTTAGTGGATTGGGGACTACCCTTCAAGCATTATCGCCTATCGTTTCGATTAGACATCGTCAAGGTGGCATCCTTACTCCTAGAGGAGTTCGTAGTGAGCTCTCCTGATCCTGTCTCTAAGGTCATAACCTCTCCCATTGTTCAAGGTTTCCCTGAGGTCGGTCACGGGTTGTGTTCTTGTTCGCTAGGATCTTTCTCGCTCTCGACCTGCTTCATGAGGTCGGAGGTCATTCCTCGCTTCTAAGGGTGGAGGCTGGCTAGGCTATGCTCGTTTTTCTTGGCCTCGGGGCGGTTGTGAATCTCTCCGTGAAGGCTCCTGAGTGCGTCTAGTGGACATATAGTCATGCCCGCCAGTTACACTCTCCAGGGCTACCACCATCCGTTTTAGAAGGTCTATTGGAGCAGTCATCTGTGTTCTCCCAAATCTTTGTGGCCAGGGATTGTTGGTCATAGATTGGGGATGCCCCGGTTTGGGCCTCCCTTGTGCAGGTGTGGGGTTGGCTAGAACCCTCCGAGATGGGCTTGACCATGTTGGGCGCCGTTGATCTTGTTGTGTGGTAGGCCCGGATTATTATTATCGGTAGCCTAAGCCGGTGGTGGCATTTTTGGCACTGTTTTGCCAGTGTGCAGTTGTGTTATGCGGGGCGGTCTATCTCGGCGCTGTGGTTGAACGCTTGTAGGTTGTGATTAAGTCATTAGGCCTTTTGATTTGTTTTGTTTAAGGGAAAAGGCTAAGCTTTTTGTCTGGTTTCCCACAGACGGCGTCGAAAGTGATGGGGCTCAAAATTGAACACCGGTTCACCCCAAAACCAAGATGACGTCAATGAACTGCAACTTGAGAAAAAAATGGAGATTAGTCACCGAAGTTGGGCTGTGCCCGAGGAAGAGCTCCGATGCCTAAGTCAGTATTCCGAGAGTAATTAGAAGTAATCAGTTCTCAGAGAGACTGTCTCTTGTGTGTTTTGAGACTTGTCTATAGATTGTGTCTAATTTGATTATATCAAAGAGAGATCAGTTAACTCCTCCATTTGGGCTATGCAATTACGTGACAATAGGCAATTTTGATAGTTGTGGATCGTGGAATCCTGTCAACTGCTCCTAGAATCATGGATTTTCCCTGGGTTGAGATATCTTGCCATTCACGTCTTTGTTGAGAGCTGTAAGCTCGCTAATCGACCTCTGGATCAATTTCGCAACCGACCCGTGGACATCAAGGGTCTCGACTATCTCTTCTAGAAGGTCGCATGGAAGATGTATGAGACGAGTTGGAAGTTATCTAGTCGTGGGTGGAGATCTGGTGGTGCCTTTCTCGAGCTCATTTAGGATGTCGGTGGTAGCAGGTTGTTGCCCATCTATCCTCGTTGACTCTGTGAGTCTGACTTTTAGGTATTGAAGGTTGGGTACATTTAGGTTGACTTCTGTCCAAGTTCTACGCGTTTGCATTGACTTGTTCAGATTTTGCCCGTTTCTACCATCAGTCTTGAATAAAATATTAAATAATATTAATCAAAATTATAACTCATTTACCATATTATAATATATAACAATAGAGACATCTTCTAATAAGATCACAACACAACTTATGAGAACGCTCCAAATCATATATGTATGTGATTTGGAGGAACCAGAGTTTTTTACAATTTTTTATCTATTGAGACTTCTATTTTGACTTTTTAATTTTTCTATAAAATTATTAAATTTCTTATAAAAACAAAAGGACATTCACAATTAAAAATTAAAACATTACTCCAAGAAGTTCTAAATTTTTAATAAAATAAAATATTTATCAACAAAATTAATTTGGGATGACCAAATTATTCATAGAAAAAAGGACATGCTTTCGAAACATGAAAGTTTTTAAATTAAAAAGTTCAATAATTTATTTTAAAGAATCTAAATTAATAACTATTTCTTATGCTTCATTCGCATATATTATTTATAACTTATACAATTAAAAAGATTTATGTATAATAAATATTTATCGACATTTTAACTTTTTGGAGTATTATTTCACAAATAATTAGATAATATTAAAAATTGTCATTAATAAAATATTATTATATATTAATAAATAAATATAAAATTAATAATAATTAAAATTTAATTCATTTAATGTATAAATAATATCATATATATTGTGCAATGCTCGGACATTCATCTAGTTTATATAAACTCATTTATCTCATTAGAAAATGCCACACAAGCTTACTTGAGTTCGCCAAATCATTGTTTACATGATTTGGAGAAACCAAGTTAAATGACTTTTGAAATTTCCCTATTAAAATTATCTTTGTAGAATTTTGTAAAATCAAAAATTACATAAAAATATTCAAGACTTTTTCATTTTCTTTATAAAATTTATTGAATAATCCTTTTATAAGCATTTTCTTTTGTGAAATCAAATATCATTGATGGGACAAATGGGTATGACCGCGACAAATTGACTCAAATGGGCCCAAGCCTCGATCCGGATACCTAAAAGTTTGAATCACAAGTGAAGAGGAAAGGTGGACAGTGACCTCTTCCCGTGGCCCTTCTAGGTCACTGACCTTAGAATGAGCTTAGAAGAGGTATTACCGGACCTCAACCTTCGATTCGATGAGCTCCAATCCATTTCATACATCTTTCATGCCAAGACTAAATATTTACAACTCTTAAAACACTCTATGAACTTGTAAATCACTCATCACGACCTTCTAAATGGGATGTTCGAGACCTTCATCATTCACAAGTAAGTCGTGAAGCTGGTTTAAAGGTCATTAATGAGTTTGTAGCTCTCGACCAGAGGCGTGCATGGCAAGGTATCCCAACTTAAGAAAACTTCCCGATTTTAGGAGCAATTGTCCGGATACGATAGGATCTCACAATTATCCTAATTGCCTACTTTCACGTAGTTGAAGAGCCATGTTCAACAAGATAACCTATTATTCAATATATATTATCGAAACACATACTGTTCATAGACAAATTAAGCTAATTTGCTCAAAGATTAACATCTAAATAATACTGACTTATACATCATAGTTATCCTCAGAGTGACAGCCAATGAGATGATCTAATCTTTCCTTTCAAGTTGCAGTTGCAGGCATCATCATGATTCAGGATGACTCGGAAATCATTTCTGAGCTCCATCAATCATATATATAACTTTTGGATTTATTATTCTTTACAAATATAATGAAAGCCATTAATGAAGTTTCTGTACGTTTCTCCACAATCATTATGCTAACAACATCCCGAAAATTATACAATAAAAATAAAATACAATTTTTAGTTTTATGTGTCATGCAACTTTTTATAAAAATCAGTTAACAATGACGCTTCTTTCTATTAAAAAAATTTATCTAAAGAAAATCTTTATATTTCTATCAAACTCATTATATTTTTAATAAAATTTCTAAATGAATTACATATTTCTCCTCATAAAAAATCTCTCTCTCTATATGTATATAAAACTAATTAGAAATTAGATCCCTTTTGTTTAATAAAATATATTAATGTGTATATATAAAAATCAGAAAAATTGAATTAAATTATAAATCAAATTACTAAACAAATAACATCTAAATAATAAGATAACAACCGTGCAATGCTTGGGCATTTAGATATTTTTTATTATTACAAATAAATTATATTAATAGTTTTTCTAATTAATAGTAATCAATTATAATTTATTTATATTAATAGCAATAAATTATTGTGACAATTTTAACTTTTAATAATTATTAGTCATTTCAATTGTAATTGTTCTAATAATAATAAATTTTATAATATTATTTTTTGATCCAATAAATACCCTATATATATATATATAAATATATATATATAAATATATATATATATAAATATATAAATTATTAATACATCTTTTGCTATTTCTTTTTATCTCAAGAGAAGAATATGACTATGAATTCGTTTACGTAGTAAACCACAAATTTTATGCATTATTTTTTTCAAAAATTTAATTATATATAATAAAATATAGAAGTTTTAATTATAAACCAGTAGAATATAAAGAGTTATCATTAGGTATTTATTGTCTAAAAATTAAAATATTATTGTCCATAAGTATTTTGAAATGTATAATAACATATTTTTATATTAATAAATATCGTTTTAATTTCTTTTGTCCATAAGAGGACAACCCACTCCGGTGATCTAATCTTCCCTTTTAGGTTGCGGTTGCAGAGTCCTCACAATTCAGAGTGACTCAGAGATTGTTTTCGAGCTCCATCACTTCTGGTGTCATCTGTGAGAAAACATTCCAAAGTCTAGCTTTCTTCCATATTCACAAAACAAAAACAAACAAGGATTGTGATGACCCTATAGCAACCAACGTGTGTTTAGCCACCACACCATGGCAGGCCACCCGACAGAACACAATTGTGTACTAGAGAAGCAGTCTCGGAAGACCTCGTCCCAATGGAGGACAATAACAATAATCCAGGGCCAGCAAATTAGCAAGAACAATTGAGACCGGACAGCCCGGTCTTGGAGGGTCCTGGTGAGCTACCCACCTAAGCATGAAATTAGAGATTAGGACGCGTTAATCAAAATGACAATGGCGATGACTGAAGAGATCAAGGGGAAATTGGGTGTTCGTCCCACCAAACCTCTTAAAAGGCATGGTGGTTGCCCCAAAAGGAATCTTGGGTAGAAGAGATTGCATATCAATAGGGTGTACTCCTATTCCATCCTAGAGGGAAACACAACTACCTCGAGATCAAGGGGATTGCACACAGCCTGACCAACCCTACCTTCAGAAACAAGAAACTACGTTCGACCCAATGTGGGAGGTCAGGAGACAGGCCGTGTACATGAAAGATCACAGGGTGAAAGAGTCCTACTTGTGGTCGACCTAGGAGAAACCCTAAGTAATGGAAGGGTTATGACCCGAGGGACAGGCTCAACTGAACAACCATTTCACGAGATCAACAACAAGAAACAAGTCCTAACGAGCAGGGGAGCTTGCTGAGAACTCCTCCTAGAGGAAGGACATCTTCTCGACGTAGCCTAATCAAAAGGACAGGCAGCAACGCTTGAGGGGTAGCCCCGAATCCATTGAGGAGAGAGACCCTACTAACAAATCAGGAGAAGAATGGAAACCAGGAGATACAGAGTAGTGTGGACCTATCGGAGCCTTCACCATTTGTCCACAGCATCAGGACTACTTGAATGCCATCAAGATTCAAGGCACCGCAAGTTGAGGCAAAGTACGACAGCATAGGGGAGCCTCTACAACACATAGATGAATATGTTTCCTACATGGAAATGTTTGAGTACCCTGATCATATCAAATGCCAAGCTTTTCGATCCACGCTGGTCAAGAAAGCACAATCCTGGTTTAAAGCAATTCCAAAGGCAAGTGTCTAGAGCTGGATGCAATTGAAGAAACTGTTTTTGAAGAACTATCAGAGCAGAAAAAGGTATGAAAATGATATCAATGATCTGTTTAATATCAAGCAGAAATTTGGTGAGAGCACAAGAAGTTATTACAGTCATTTTAATGACGAGACAGTGGAAATTGAGTTGAAAAACGATACTGTCTACATCATTGCCTTTAAACAAGGACTGCAAGAGAGGTATGTAGCTCTTAGGTTGGCAAAAGTGCCAGTAAAAACCATCAAGGAGCTACAAACACTCCTCGAGAAGTTAACAAAGGTTGAAGAAACGGCAATCCAGAAAAAGATTCCTGGATTTGCCTAGGCCACTGAGAAAGAGAATAAGGGGCAACTAAAAAGCCCACAATCATCGAAACGAGATAGGAAGGATCCTCATTCGAAAGGAGGACCTTCAGATAAAAAGAGGAAGACCATTCCAAACCTAGTGACAACTTCTCTTATGACCTCGCGGGCGGAAATATTGGTGGTCATGGAAAAGAACTTCTAGAGCAACCAAGACCTCTCAAAACTCCTCTGGCCAAGAGAGACATGGGAAAATTCTGCCACTACCACAATTATCATGGCCACCTCACGGAGGACTGTTTTGACCTCAAGCAAGAAATTGAGAGGTTGGTCGTGAGGGCCACTTACAAGAATTCCTGGCTAGGAATACTAGTCCTACAAATCCACCTCCTGTAGCTGTAAACCACCTTCTGTAGCTGCAAACCACCAGCCACCTCCGGTCGAAGAGATAAAGGCCATCGAAAGGAGGTTGAAGCCAGCTCGGAGAGAAGATTCAGAACCCCTAACGGTGTCATTCCAGATTGGAGATTTCTTGGCACACAAGATACTGGTTGACACCAGAAGTGGAGTAAATGTCTTGTAAAAAGAGGCATTCAACCAAATGGGGATAGATAAAGGCTCGCTGATAAAATCAGACACTACCTTGACCAGCTTTAATGGAAACACGACCAATGTAGAGGGGATTCTTCGGGTTCCAACTATGTTTTATGTGGATGGCAGGGGGGTCAAAGAGGTCATGGACTGGTTAGTCGTTGATGCACCGGGAACTTACAATGCAATTTTTGGAAGGAAATGAGTCATGGACCTGAAAGCGGAAATGTCCTTGCTGAGCTACTGCATGAGGTTCTAGGTCAAAGAAACTTGGTCATTCTAGAAAGAGATAGAAAAATGCTACCTCACTAATGGGAATACTAAGACCTCGACAATGTCAGGGCAAGAAGATTTCATTGACGTCCCTAAGGGGAACGATGAGTTCAGAATCCAGGATGCCAGCAAGGAAGAAAAATTTTTTCTCAACTTAGAATTCCCTGAAAAAGGGATAAAGATAGGCGAACTTCTACCTTTCAGGATTAAACCGATAGCTCATCGATTCCCTTCAGAAATAATTGAAAATCTTTGCCTAGCGATCTACCGACCTCGAAGGAATAGACAAAAGGATAGCAGAGCGCAAGGTCGGGCTCAAACCAAAAGTCAAACCGGTAAAGCAAAAGAAGAGAACTTTTGCTGCAGAACGAAATGAAGTCATAGCTTGAAAAGTCCAAGCTCTTCTCGACGTTGGAATTTTGAAAGAGGTTGTGTACCCAGAATGGCTTGCCAATCTAGTGGTTATGCTAAAAAAGGAAGGAAAGTGGAGGATGTGTGTGGATTTCTGATGCAGTACAAGTAGATGAGCAAGATTATGATTGTTTAATAATTTTACTTCTTTAATTAGATAATTTTATTTTGAAACGTGTTATATTTTTTTATTGTTTTCTTCCTGATTTTTTTTAATTTCCTAGTTTGATTAGGAAAACAATATTTAGCTTTAGTAGTTTACTTGGATTCTATTTCCTAGTCTGATTAGGAACACAGAACTCCTACTATTATAAATAAGGGTGAATGCCTAAGAGCTGAGGTGACAGTTTTGATGAATTAAAGTTTCCTCTTTTCTGCTTTGCGATTTTCGACTACTTCGAAAATTCGTTTCGCTTGATTTTAATTTTCGTCTTCTAAATACTTGCGTTGAAGTTTGATTAGAAGGAAAATTAGATCAGGTTTTATTTTCGTTTCTTGTTTTGTAAGTTTCTAAACAAGAACAAATCTTCAGATTCTGTTTCCGAAAGCTGCTCACATGAAGCTCAACCCTGAAAAGTGTACTTTGGGGTTTCAGCAGGAAAATTCTTGCCACCCCTGATAAAATAAAAGCACTCCTGGACATGGAACCTCCTAGGAGCATCAAGGAAGTTCAAAGTTTAAATATCTCAAACAAGTAAGAGATATAACATCAAAACTTGAGTATTTCCTTCTTAAGCAAATACCTAGTGAGCAAAATTCAGAAGCAAATGCAATATCTAAAGTCTTCGTGGAGCTCGGGGGAACAAAAGCCGAGCTATTGGTGGAATAGTTTTACTCTTAGACATAAACCAAGAGGAGAACTTGGTCATAGAGGATCATGTAGACTGGAGATGCCTAATCTACAAATTCCTAAAAGATGGCGACCTTCCAAAAGCTGTGCCAGATATGAAAATGGGAACCTGTTATGTCCTGATAGGAGATGACGAGATGTACTGGAGGTCATATACGTGGCCATTACTCAAATGCCTGAGCAAGGGAGAAGGAGAGGATGTCATTGAAGAGGTACATAGTGGAATATGTGGATGACACATAGGAGCAAAAACCGTCATGAAGAAGATATTAAGGATGGGTTATTACGACCTTCAATGATTTCAGATATTCAAAAGATCATACAAAAATGAACGAGCTACCAATTGCATGGAAATAGGTCACATGTCCCTCCAGCAAAGTATCCATCCATCAGCACGTCAGTCCCATTCGACATCTGGGGTAACGACATATTAGGGCCTTTCCCAAAATGAGTGGGGGGTGTTCAATTGCTAATTATGGCTGTAGAATACTTCACCAGATGGATTGAAGCAGAACCAATGACAATAATCTCCTCGCCAAAAATACAATCTTTAGTATGGAGAAATATTGTATGCAGGAAGCTATCATCTCAAACAATGAAAGACAATTTATAGGTCACCCATTCAAGACTTTCTGTGAAAACTTGAATATAAAATAGAGGATGACATCCATAGCCCATCCTCAAGTGAACGAACTGGCTGAGGTCACAAACAGAAAAATTTTGGAAGGTCTCAAGAAAAGGCTTACCAAACTCGAGAAGGAATTTTATTAAACATTCCTAGCCATAAGAAATTCCAAGCATCCTATGGGCATACAGAACCACACCTAGGAAAGCTATTGGAGAAACACCATTCAGTCTATGTTTTGGTGCCGAAGCTGTAATGCCAGTAGAGGTCCGAATGAAGTCCTTGAGATTGACTGAATATGATTCAGTCCTAAACGAGGGAGAGAGAAGGGCAGACCTTGACCTTCTGGAAGATGTTAGAAATAAAGCTATGGAAGCTAATAGAAGATATAAAAGGCAAGTCACACATTTTTTTCAACAAGAAGGTGAAATAAAAGCATTTCATAGTTGGAGAAATTTTCCTCAAGAAGTCGAATGTTGGAAAGCAAGGACAGCTAACAAAGTTACAAGAAAGTTGTTAAGGACCTCACACAATCCCAGAAGTTTACAAAGGAGGAAGCTATAAACTTGTTGATCTCAAAAGAAGGCAACTCCTAAGAACTTTGAATGTTTGCCATCTAATGAAAATCTATGCCTAAGGATTTCTAAGACTTTCTGGACCTCGCAAGTTCGTTATATAGCTCGGGATGTCATCTGAAAGGAGTTCGCTGAGTAGCAAGAAAACCTCAGCTACCTCTTCAGTTTTTGTCTGTGCAAATTGCATATCAAATTTTAGAGGCATAAATAAAAGTTAAGTTTGCAGAGCTTATTGAGATCTTAATTCTTCTTATTTGCTTAAGTTTCAAAGCCTGTCAAGAATATTATGTTTTAAGCGTTGGCGTAGAAACAAAGAAAATTCAGGAAATTGTTTGATTCTCAAAATAAAGAAAGAGGTCACAAACAAACCTCTCAAAATATATAGTACAGGAAAAAAAGAAGAAACATAAACTGAAAAAGACAGGCATTGTATATTATAGAGCATGAAGTGAGAAGAAGAAAGACTATGAAAAGTCCTATTCTATTTCAACTTAGTCTTCTTCATCATCTATCGGAGCCTCTAGTGAGCTCGACAAAGCCTTCTCATCCACAACTATCTTTGGATCAGCAACATCAGAGGGACTTGCGGGGTAATTAGTAATATTCTCAAATGGAGGTCTACCCAAGGATAGATGAGTTGCTAGGAAGAGATTGAATGTCTCATCGAAATCAACAGGTTGGGAATGAAAAGGGTAATACTTAAGTCTCCATAGTTATAGATGATTTTACCTTGAGGAGCAGCCATTGACAAAGGAGGAATATCAAGGATCACCCTCTTAGCAGTCTAGGCTTCAACAGGCTGGTCCAGAGGCTCTTTCCCCTTCCTAGCAGGACCCTCATCAAATTGGATGACCTTTGCCAAGGCTTCGGCAGCGGTCACCTTCTCCTGTGAGGTCAGATCTAGACTTCTTTTCTCCCATGGCAAAGGGATGACCAACTCCGGATGGTATATCGGTTTTAATTTCATCGTTAAGCTCCCGAAGCTTATCAATGAGATCCATATATAGCCCCATCATCTAAGGTCATGGCGGGGACTCCACATAAAATTTGAAAGGGGGATTCCCTTCCAGCTTGGTCAGAGAAAGGCCGCCGTCCTTGTCACACAGAGCATCGTAGTCTGTCAGCTAAACCTCCAGGTTGGTTATGTGATCTCTCTGTTCATTGCCCACGAAAATCAGTTCCTCACCTCTTTTCACAACAATGTCTAAGAAAAAGGACAAATATAAGTTCTGAGCTCGAGCAGCTGACAAATTCTTCTCTCTCTCTTGGACGAGAGATTGGGCTATAGAATAATTGGTTTGAGCTTGTTGAGCAGCTGAGCCGAGCTCTTGGACTTCCTTTTCAAGACGAGCTTTCTTGTCTTGGAGCTCGATGATCAGGGTGGTGAACTCCTGATCCTTCTTTGCTCTCTCTCCACTTGTCTTCTTAGTCGCAAACCCAAGAACACATGATTCTGGAAAAGAAGAAGAAGAAAGATCAGTACTCAAGAAGAATTGGCACAGAAACAACTACAAGAATGCAGAAATTAAGAAAACTTATTGCCGTGTGGAGAGAGGATATACATCGGTCCAGCTCATCATTAGTGTGTTGCGATTAATCAATGGGGGGTGCACACTCCATCAGAAAAGATTAGGAGTGTGGCCACAGAAACAAATAGTCAAAGGACTCCATGGCGAGGTCGGGGACCCTAATTGCAGTCTTCTCATGGGAATGAAAGGCTAAGGAAAGATTCCCCAACCTCTTCAAAGTTTTTGCGACTTCCTTAGTTGCGCAACCATTGAACTATGCTTTGACGTTGCAGGGACCTTCCCCTTCCCTGAAGAGGTTGAAGGAAGCCCTTTCTCCTACTGAGTGGATTGGGAGGAAGTAGAAGAGGATATCAAGATCTTCGTGGGCCTCTCGAAAGACCGCAAGGTCGCAACCTCAACATTTCTCTTCATGGCGGTCCGAGTTTGACTCGCTATTATTACTTTCTTGCTCCGGGTCTAAGGGATGGGGATCTTGAAAGAAGACTCCCTAGAGGTCGGAGTCACAGCAGATGAAGCACCAGCAGCATTGCCAGGGCTACTGGTGGGAGGTGGGAAGGACGGCGACACTCCCTACTAACCTTGCTGAGAGTGGGTGGAGGATTTCAACAGCCATGCGGCCCTCATTGCTGCCAAAACAAGGAAGAGAAGTTAGCATGTAGAAAAGTTAAGGGAAATTTTTTGAAAGCTAAAAAATAAAGAAATTTCCTACCAGTGGGAAGAATTCCCGTAGCTCTCCTAAGTGTGGGGAGGTCGCGATCTGCTAGACTTCCCAATCTTGTGGAACGGAGAAAAGCTACTGGCCAGATTGGTTGGATCGCCCCGACCTTCTCCATGTCAAAATGGGATAGGTTGACAAGGAAAATTCTATCCGTCTCTTGCTCGCTAAACATAGTATTGAGACCATTGTAGAAGGTCTTATTCAAATTCCAGTCCGGGTAGGGCTTGGACAGGGCTAGATTGGCTAGAAATTTGGAGAAAAGAAAAGAATCCTTCCAATTGCTGCAGGAAGATAGGAAGGGACCCAGTAATTTATACCTATTATTAAATTGAAGGTACCCCAAACTAGTCTTGTAGAAACACCTACCTTAAAGAAGCACCAAAAAAGGTCTAGAAAAACTGGAGGACTGTAAAAATGGCAGGTCGTTATGAACCCAATGATTGTTCGCACAGCATTGGAAAAGAGCTGTGCTACTGGAAAGTTCCAGAAGTGGACTATGCCAAAAAATAGAGGATGCAAGTAGGTAGAAGAATGCCTCCACTAAGGTCAATCAAGTGAAGGACTATGTGTCCAACACGATGACTGTTGGGGTGCTCGGACTCCCGAGCAACAGCTATGTCATCCCTATTCAGTCCCCACTCCCCACTAATTTGAAAAATTTCAGAGGGACCTAAAAAGGAAGAAAGAGAGAAGACCTCTGGCTCAAATTGGTAGTAGACCTTACCTGACACATGGGGAGCCCTAGCTGTAATGGGAGGCAATAATACACATCGTTCTCATTATTTATAGAAGTTAGAGACCTTGAAATATCTCCTGTATGGAGAGAAGGGGTGCAAGAAGAAGACGATCGGGTAGAGGAAGATGACCGGGCAAAAGACTCAAAGGACATTTTTCTGAGAAGGAGGGGAAGATGAGAATTTTCTAAAAACAGTAAAGAGAAAAGAAAACTCACTCTTTGATTCTTGAAAATTTGAGAGATGTGTTCGAACTGCTGAAGAATTCACCAAACAGAAAACAAAAGAAAGTTTGAGTTAATGCCGTAGAAAAGGGATTCTATTTGTAGAAGAAGAGTTCTGGTAAATCCTAAAATCTTCAAAAGCTTACTAATTTATATGTGAGAAGGAGTCCTTTGGGTTCCTGGAAAGGGGTCCGGTATGCTGGAACTGAGGCAACTGCTAAAAACTGATGAGGCATGTCACCTCCGAAAATAGCCGTTATAGAAAAAGGAGTGGCCTCTCAGAGGTTGTGACTTAAAGATCGTAATTTAGGCATCATGGCCTTCCAGCTTGCTAAGCCTCATGGGGGGTAATGATGGGAGAAACGAGTACAACTCGGGCGAACTGACCCAAGCCTCGATTCGAATACCTAGAAGCCCGAATCACGAGTGAAGAGGAAACGTGGGCAGCGACCTCCTTCCACCAATCTCCTAGGTCACCGACCTTAGAATGAGTTTAGGAGAGGTCTCACCGGACCTCGGCCTTCGACCTAGTGAATTCCAATCCACTTCATGCATCTTCCATGCCACCACTAAATGTCTACAACTCTTAAAACAATCTATGAACCTGTAAATCACTCATCACTCCCCCTTCTAAATGGGATAGTCGAGACCTATGGCACTCACAAGTAGGTTGCGATGTTGGTTGAAAAATTGTTAACGAGCTTGTAGCTCTCGACCAGAGGGGTGCATGGCAAGGTATCCCAACTTAGGGAAACTTCAAGTTTCTAGGAGCAATTAACGGGATACGATATGATCTCACAGTTATCCTATTTACCTACTTTCACGTAATTGAAGACCCATGATCAACGAGGTAACCCATTATTCGATATATATTATCGAAACACACACCGTTCATGGATAGATTGAGCTAATTTACTCAAAGATTACTCTCTCAGAATACTGACTTAAGCATCGGAATTATTCTCAGGGTGACAGCCCACTCCGATGATCTAATCTTCCCTTTCATTTTGTGGTTGTAGTCATCATCTCGATTCGGGGTGACAAGCAGATCATTTCCGAGCTCCATCAATCATATATAAAACTTTTGGATTTATTATTCTTTACAAATATAATGAAAGCCATTAATGAAGTTTCTGTGGGTTTCTCCACAATCACCATACTAACAACTTCCCGAAAATTATCGAATAAAAATAAAATACAATTTTTAGTTTTTTTTGTCACTCAACTTTTTATAAAAATCAGTAAACAATGACACTTCTTTCTATTAAAAAAATTTATCTAAAGAAAATCTTTATATTTCTAGAAAGCTCTTTATATTTTTAATAAAATTTCTCAACAAACTACATCTTTCTCCTCATATAAATCTCTATAAAATATAAAAATGACTCATTAAAAATTAGGCATGTCACTATCACTGTCCGATTTTGATCACTTTTAATTATTTTCATCTTCCTTTTATAGGATTCATGACTTAAAATTTTTTTCAAATGAATCATCACTTTGAAGTTTATTTCATATTATTTTTTAATTACATAATATAAATAAAACAACTAATATAATTTCATTTATATTTACATTATTTACACGCTGTCCAAAATATATACATGATATAAATTAAAAAATTACTGGGACATCTACATGCTGCTACTATACTCAAATTGATTGAAGCCATCTCATCCCTGATGCACTAGGGTGTAGCTGGAATGTCGTCCAGTGATGGCATCGTTGAAACATACCCCCTCAACCGCTGTGCCATGTAATGTGCAACGTAGGCAGCACAGTTAGTAAAATCTGGCTGAATTGGGATATCTCCAATGCCCATAAACTCATATCCGATCACGGGAAGTAGAGCAGCAGCAACTCCCAACGTGGAATAAAAGCCAACCAAAACCAGAAGGAGTGGCAACATCTTACAGACCGGCTCTATCACCTTTAGCCGAACTGCCTTCACCATGGAGCATAGTCTGCAATCCGATTTTTAAAATCGATATAATCATATAATTCAGTAGATAAAAATTAATTTTATACTTACGTAGAGATAAGACGGGGCAATAGTGAACCTCAGCGCCATAAGGAATTAAGACGGATGCACCATAGCAGCTCGTTGGAGCTCTCTAATGAAGTAATCGACATGCGGTTCCTCCAACTCTTGTGTGCAATCTCGAACTATCCTCAAAAGGGTCCCGTCAAAGGAGTGGATTCCCCCTGTCGAGCGGCTGCCATATAAAAACCACAATAATTAGAAAAATATATATAATAACTTAATTACGAAGCGAAAGCTTTATCGAATTAATGGAATTAATGTAAATACCTCTCCAATTCACCTGAAGAGCAGAAAGTATCCAAGCGGCTCTGTGTTGGGATTTATGCCCAAAAAGGCTATCATTTTCTAAGAAAAAGTGTAAAATACTATAATCTAAATAAGTAATTTT